>MOOZ01004394.1:220004-237285 GCA_002930495.1 Cecropterus lyciades
TGCTTCCGGAGTCGAACCACAACGAGTTCTACCACCTTCAAAGCTTATTATTCTTTACAAACTTATATTTTTCTTTTTAACAAACCAACCAACTACAATTTACACCTTGGCCCTTACGAGTTCTGATATTTGATTAGAATCTTGTGGAATGGAATAAAATAGAATTTCTATATAAATAGTTCCGTCAAGGAGTACGGTAGACTCGATTGAAACCTTACCTAAATAAGAAAACAAAAAAATATTGATTTCAAGTCGACAACATATTATGTATGTATATTATATTCTCAAAATTCGGATTATCGAGTATATTGTTAAATTCTAATGGTACAATAGTCGCCATATTGGCCACTCACCTTGCCATCTTGAATTCTTTAAAGCCGATGCACCTATAAAACTAGTAGTAGTAGGATAAACTACCTCCTAGCGGCGTTATTTACCTTATATCGTTTTAATATTTTATACTAGATGGCGTTACAAAATTTTACCTTGCATTTCTGCATCACGCTGCCGTGCTGTCGAGAACGAGTGTAGGTTTTTATAAATATGCTCGGAATTTGAATTTAGGTGTCGCTAGCATTGGACCAGTATATTAAACTGTAAGTGGTGGCTTCTAGCAAACTGGCAGCTTTTACGAGCATCTGCTTCTAAGTCTAAGGTGAACTACCTTTTGGTTGATTATCAGTACAAAAATATCTACCTATATTTTGTAAAAGATTATGCATGAGTCACAATTGAACCTAGCGAAGCTAGGTTTTCATCTAGTATCTTCATAAACTTTAGAAGAGATAACAAAAGGTTCAAATCAATATTTGCTAAATGTGTAATCTTCACCTTGGAGTTATTTACTCTTCGCTTTGGGACAATTTTGGTATTCCAATATTTACATCAATTACTAACGGTAAATCTAATTCAAACACCGTCGGTTGTAGACATTTCACTTCAGTAACTTGGGGTTATCTTTATTTGTATCGTCGGGGATGATTTACTTACTCTTTTGATTAGTTCAAGTACGGTTGATTGTTACTGGTATCAAGATAAGGTTACCTTGAGTTCACTGTTAATTTGTTTGATGAACGATAGAAATAATTACTAATTTGCACTCTTAATAATAATTATTATTTTTATAGTATGGAAGTAGCAAGCAAGCATGCAGTCCACTTGATGATAATTGTCCACTGCCGCCTATGGACATCTGCAATCGACCCCAGATAAGATCAGAGTCACACCTGAGGTTAGGAAAAGATGCGTTGCTACCCATGAGGACTAAGTTAGAATGCCTCGGATAAGTATGTGTACCTTACCACACCCTTCAGACAAGAACACAGCAGTGCCTAACACTGCTGTTAGTAGGCGGTGGTGCTTCCGGAGTCGAACCACATTGAGTTTCAACACCTTTACTAATATGGTGGATAGAAGGAAAAGTAGACGACTTTTAGGCAGGCGTACATAAAGTAAAAAATAAATACTAAACAATATATAAATTACTACGAGGGTTGAAGGAAAAAAGAACAGATTTCAATCAGTTGCTTTTATATATATTATACTAAATCTTCACTTTAATAAAGTGTTCTGAAACAACAAATAAAGCTTACAGGATCAACGTAGTCTAATAACAATTGCAAATGTCTGCGACAACTTCGCGCTCTCTCTGATAAATTGAACGAGTGTGAGTTCCAGCTTTGGGTGAGCCCCGTGAATAATCTTGATCCTTTAAAAATAAGGCAAAAGTAATCTTGTTCCACTGTGATATACGGCGTCAACTTATCACAAAACCTCTGTTACTTCAAATTTATATTCTTATCGTTGATTTTGAATGTCAAGACAAAATTGTTTTCAGGTTTATCTTGATGAAAAAACATCAGTTAAATATTGAAAATACAATACATGATAAGATAATAATATAATAAATGCTTACATCAGCAACTCATTCTCCCTAAATACTATACTATGGTTTGAAAACTTGATTCTTTAAAAATAAGGCAATAATAATTTTGTCCCACTATGATGTACGGCGATCAACTTATTACAAGATTTCTGTTCGTTCAAATTTATAGCCGTGCAGTTGAACAACTCTTATGTCAAGACAAAATTGTTTATCGATGAACACGAATACATTTAATAAACGGCGTTTAAATATTATTATAGAACGGACAAAACATGATAAAAAATAATATAACAAATGCTTACATCAGCACTAAAAAAAAATACTATAGATTGAATAATCTTGATCCTTAGAAATAAGGCAAATAGTACTTTTGTCCCAGTGTAATATATGGCGTCAACTTATCATAAGACTTCTGTTACTTCATATTTATTTTCCTGTCTTGATCTTTTAATATGTGCCACGACAAAATTGTTTCTCGATGTACATAAATTGATTCAATTAACGTATCATAATTATTATTTTGGAAGGGACAAAACATGCTTACATATTAATATATTAAATGCTTTCACCAGAAATTTATTGGCCAAAAATACTATGTTTTAAATAATGTTGATCCTTTAAAATTAATTCAATAGTACTTTAGTCCTACTGTGATATATGGCCTCACAAGACTTCTGCTACTTTAAATTTATATTCCTGTAGTTGAACTTTTTATTTACGCTAAGATAAAATTTATTCTCAATAAACAGGAATGAGTTCAATCAGCAATATAATTGTAGTTTCAGAACAGACGATACGACAAAAGTTATACAATAAATGCTTAAACCGACAATTTATTTTATAAAAATACTATGTTGTGAACAATCTTGATAGTTGAGAATAATCTAATCCCACTATAATAAATGAAGTCAACTCTTATAATAAAATAACTAAATAAAGTTATTGCCCTTCAACGCTGCTAATGTCGAATGTAGTATGAATGATAAACAAAAAATACTAAGATTTCGTTGGCAAATTAATCTCCACAAGAAATATTCGTCTCATGTAGAGCACAAAGATCCAAATTCCATCCTGAATAAGTTCATAATCTTTCAATATCTTTATCCTATAGACATCGGAGTTAGGTTTAGCCAAAGGTAAATAAAGAAGAACAAATAAGAACTGAGATTATTACAAAGCTTTGTGCTTAGTTTGAATAAAAAATAAAAAGTAACGACTAAATAATGCTAATTAATCTTGGGACCAAGGTTCGATCTTCTAATCTGTTTCAGAACTAGACTTATAACAAATATCGTTATAGGTATCCTTGAAACTTAAAATGTCAGGATTTTGTTAGACAAGGCTTTCCTCAATAAATTAGGAAGTTTAGAAGTTCAAACACTAAGGATGGCTCTTGGTGTGGATTTAAGCTTTACATTTATTTACAGATTAAGAATAATTGTTATAGGTAAAATCACAGTACGAATGGGACTAATTGTATCCTACATGTTGAAATCAAACGATTTTACAATGCCTGTGTACGCGTTGGAAGAATAAATTCCGGTGCCTTCATTTTATTTTTACGTTTACTGTTAGATTAGCCTGTAGGTAAGGAAAGATCAAAAATAGGTATCATATTAGAAATGAATGAGTATAATCACTGTAAACTTAGTATTCCTATGAGAATTAAACCGTTCTTTGTAAAGTCGTGATAAATTAAATGTATGAGGGAGATTTCAAAGGTCAAGTGAATAATTTTGATTGAGGTCATATTAATTTAATGAAGATCACTTATTTTTTGAAATTAAAGGAGCAATAGAATATCCAATCTATCGTCGTATTTACAACTAATCTCAAAGGGATAATAAACTATGAAAACATTTGTAGAACTGTAAGAACTGCCACAAATGCGTGACAGCACCTCTCACGATTAAGATGGAAAGTCTCGAGTATCACAAATCACAACCCAAAAGCGTTTTGCTTCTGCTACTAAATTTAAATCACGAAGGGATTTAAACTCGGCTTCAAATCACGCTAGCTTCAAATCACCGTACCCGTTGCAACTATTCTTAGAAATTAATATTCTATGGCGCTACTATCGCGCATGCAATTATGGTTAATGCATGTGTCAAATGTTAAGCTGGAGACATGTAGGTACGGTGCGTTCACATTACAGTCCAACAGTTTTACCCTTCGATGACTGACGGATCTTGCTGTTCACATTATAATGACAATCAATCGGTCTGTCTAACCTTAAGTTAATAAAACCCACTTATTTCTCTTAGTGTGAACTGCAAGATTTGTTGGTCGGTGAACGAGTAATCTGTCGAGCTGGGCATGATCGCACCCTTATTAAGTTATACAAACATGTAAGCAATCGGCTGCTTGCAAATTTTTCGAATTAAATCAAACATATCCAACTCGTCTGCGCAACAAATTGAACGCTCGAGTAGTACCAGTTCAGAAATGTACATGGTTCAGAAACAGTCACAACTATCTCATAAGCATCAATAACCGATGGGTAGTCACTCCATCCGTTATTAACGATGAGACAGTTGTATGATATTAAACCTCTGCGAAAAAAACTTTTTAACATACATAAGAAAATCGTGTCACTTTGATAAATTATTTAAGTGTGGAAGATAGCAAGAGGGCCGTTTGAATAATTTTGATCCTGTAAAAACGAGGTCAGAGTAATTTAGTTCCACTCTGATGTATGAAGTCGACTTATCACTCTAAGTGGTATTACGTTTACCCTTGAAATGTAAAACTGAGAGTAAGGCATTTTTGTCTACGTACCTCGAATAACTTGATTAGTAACGTAGTACGAGTAGGCTTTGATTAAAACGAAAAGTGTTTTATTTAATACACGAAATCTGATGTATTTTTATGAAAGATTAAAGCGATTGAGATTGAGAGACAATATAATGTTATTATATTTAATTATGTAGACAAGAAACATTCACATTCACAAGAAAATTAATAATGCAACTTACAGATTTTAGTACGATATTAATTATTTGAGCACTTTGTATACTAGTATTTATTTATTGTAATTAAATCCCAGTTCGCGAATTCAAAACTATCATGTAACATAACTTACAATCGAATAGGATTTATTTCTTTCAAGTACGTCAAGAAACTTTGTAATTTGCAACTTTTGCAATGATAAATTGTTTTATAGCTAAAAATATCAAGCGTGAAATTTCACATTCTTTTACCAATTAATGATTGTTTCATTAATTTAACATTACTGTGGTTATGGTAATGATATCTTTCCCTACGTATGAAAATAAATCTTTAGTATAAAATGATCTAGGTGTTTAGGTCACAAAGCATATAAACAGCGAAGTGTTATGACGGTTAAAAGTCACGGTGACGGTTTTAAAGTCAGAAGTTATTGTAATAATAAGAAAATAAATGAACATACACATATCTACATAGGTTCATAGATATATACATGCATACATATTTATACTCCTTTTTTCTTCGCGGTAGTCGGGTGATAATGAAAGCAATATTCATATGCCTATATTTTATTATCTTTATAGATCATACCCAATAACAAATAGGTTATCTGTAACAGGAAATGATATCTAAATTATTATCTTCTGACATCTAAAACAACAGGTTGGCAAATATCATAGTTCGTGACTTCCTGAAGGCATTACTTCCTACTATTTACTTCCTTAGACAGTTCATAATGTCAGGAAGTTGGTGTATGTAGTTAACTTACAGCGCGTATGGCAAAATCACCTATTTATTGACTTATTGTAAGTTTTTCAATTACTTGGCACCTTAAATTTAACATACCAATAAAACGTATTTTGGGAATCGCAATAACGCGGCATGAATATTTCCATCAAGGGGCTTCACAGCGTATATTGAATTCAATGTGTAATATGAAAACAATCATTTTTATTCTGAAAGACTTAATTTATTTCCCTTTCTCACGTTATGTTAAAGCAAAAAGGTACGCAATGCAATTAATTGACGAGCCTTTGCTTTTTAAATTCATTTTAAAAATATCGTTGCATTTCTGATGCACTTAACAGTTTCTGACAGTAACAAGTTATAGATATATACCGCTTACTTATATACTCACACCTTTTAAGCACGAAAAGTTTATTGTTATAAGGTTAAAATAGCCGAATAACATTTAATCTAAATGACGAGACGTGGCCTTGCCTTGACTAATATGCCAAATATATAAAACTTTGCAACTTTCACTGCTTTGCTCTCACGGACTTTTGAATTAAATTGACTTTTTGACGACTTGGCAGTCTTTGTACCAGTGTGACACGCAGTAAACTTCGGAATCGATCCGTGGTCAGACAAATGTCTGAATGACGAATATAGATTTTCATTCTGCGTCTGGGTAAACACCCAGATCTTGTTTAGTGTGTATTCATCGTTGTAACCGAGTATGTCCACAGAACCAATGAGACATGAAAATGGCACTATGAGTGTAGAGAGTTTGACAGATGGTAGAGCCAGTGTAGTTCGACCGAGGAGGTACCACCGCCACACCTATTTCTAGCGTCAAGCAGTTTTGCGTTTCGGTGGACGGATGTGGTTGCCGGCTTACTTATACTTGTGAGGCGATCATTTTATTCCTCCGGAGCAGCAACACATGTGTGACCGACTTCAGATAGAATTCCTGTTTATATGAAGTTGCTCACAGACGTCCATGGGCGACAGTAACCATCACGTGGACTGCATGCTCGTTTGTTAGTTCAAGCGGATAAAAAAAGCTTACGTATTGCGTATATTTACTTACATTCCTCCGTGATCTGCATTTCGATCTTGTCGAGATCTTCGATCTCGTCATCGAAGTCGGTCTGCACGGTGACGTCACGCGTGTACTGTTGGAGCGCGATGACATCGAACGAAGCACGTTCATCGGGGCTGGGGGCGCGCGGGCTCAGCTGTGGAGCCTGCAAGGTTGTCAAAAGTTTATTAATCTTGCCGTACGTTTTTACAATATTTAAAGATTTACCTCGTAAATCTGAATTGATAGCGATGCTTGGAAAACGATCAAAAATTGCAATTTAAAATTTTACTTCAATTTTTCCGCCATTGGTGTTAGCAAAAACATTGACAGTTGCAAAAATACAAACGATCTTATTAAGGTTATCAAATTTGCTAAATAAAATATTTTACAATTAGTCAAACAATAGTTGAGAAGATATATTAATTAAAACATATCACGTTTAGCGCCGCTTGGAAAGACGTCAAAAAACTACATAAACCCAGCTATATATGTTTTCCCCATATTAGCGTAAAAAAGTCGCAGTATGATATTTGACTGTATTGTTCATTCGTTAGTGTAATCTGACGCTCTTTATAACGCTAACATACATATTTATATAATTAGAGAGCAGAAGACCGCGCGAGTGGCCCCTGCGATTTACATCAATTTTAAAAACACAAATTTTCGTCTGTCCTTTTTCATGCGACGATATTTACTTTTTCATGCACGATGACACAATAATGTAACTCTCATAATTTCCTTCTCCATTATCTACGATATTCATAAGAATATGTTTTTTTTTAATATTAGCAGAAAATATGTATGCGATGCACCGAGCGGTAAGTGTCGATGCATGGCATTTTATAATCGACCAGGTAGGATTGGAGACATACACAAAAACGCCCCCAAATTTTGCTAATAGTAAGCAATTAATTTAAAAAGCCATTTGTTTATTATTATACAAAATAACATACGAACCACCTGATTGTAAATGACCATTGCGACTCATATAAATCTGTAATTAACCTCAGGTAAAAATAGAGTCTTACCTATGGATAAAACGTCTCAGAAAAGTATATATGACTCACGAAACGTTGAAACCAGAACATAGCAACCCTTAACACTTCTGTTATTAGGGAGAAAAATAGTCGTCGCGGTACCACAACCACACCGTATCACAGCGTCAAAATGTAGTCAAACAGTGGCTACGTGTGAATAGTGTCACTGCAGCTTTTTGAGTTTCGTCGTGTTTCCGACCACGTCGATGTGGTAGCTTTGTCATTGCCATGTGGTAACGTCGTGTGCAGACACAGTTAACAGTTCGACGCCGGCGAGGAAACACGCGTTGACCGTTCAAACTCATGGAATTCGAGGAAACATTGTTATGGCTACCTAGAGCGCGGGCGGCGTGCGCGAATTGTTATTGCGACAAAGCAACGTTATGTCTGCGATGTGGTCGGCCACTAGTTCTCAGTGTTGCTGGTTGCATTGTGGTTGCGATGTCGTCGGTATCACACAAGCGGTCGATAACGACTGCAAAATATGGTGCGTGTGAATAGTCCTATTCATTTTTAAATGCAAAATATACGCCCGACTACGTGGTGTGGTTGTGGTCATGGTATGGTTGTGGTACGTGTGGGTTAGCCCTAAGTGTCCATTAATATTTGGACCTACCTGTGGGTCCCGCGAATCGTGCCGCGCGCGCTTACACGCAGCGCACCCGCACAGTGAGCCGCGGACTCGCAGCAGCCACACTAGCCCGAACAGCGCCATCCAGGTGGTCATACTGCGACCAACACCATAACATTCGCCCTCGCTGACTGTCACTTCCTTTGCGTTCGCTTTTCCTAACCAAGATAAGTGTTACATCGCGAAATTTGCACGCACATGTCACTTTACCGATCGATTTGGTTCTTTCAACTAAATAATGTTACATTTTGAAATTTTCACGCACTTATCACTTTGTATACTGATCAATGACGTACCTCAATTAAATATTGTTACGTCACGAACTTTTCACGCACGTGTCATTTAAGATATCTATCGATAACGCACTGCAATTAAATAGTGTTACAGTGTAAAATTTGCACGCACATGTCACTTTAGATAATGATCGATTTTGTAAATTCAAGTCAATATTATTACATCATGAACTCTTCACGCGCTTGTCACTTTAGATAAGTTTAGAAGTATTTACAGGCATATTTGTGATTTAATATATAGATTACGCGCGACCTAGAGTCCTCTTACATTATTTAATATGCACTAACTTGTCATTTATATAACACTGTATTTTACATTAGTACAAAACCCTACAAAAGACATTAATTTCACAAGTGCATAAGTTGTGTTCTGACGTTTATTTGCTATAAATTTTACTCTATATGAATATTTTCAGTACAAACTATCTTCACTCTGTAAAACTTGTCATTAAACGTTCGCATACATGCTTGAGTAAAAAAAACACTTTGTTATAAGTTTTTGCATTCAAAGCTCCTCGCATTTATATATACAGGATGCAGTCGCGGTATAAAAATGTATTGTTACATCCACCGCTGTCTGGTGACTTCCACGCTTCCCTACGTTTAAGTGTACTTTTTAGGGGTCCGGAAGACTATTAGTAAACCTACGCCGACTAACTGTCGGTCTACTGAGCATTTTACATAACTATTTACATCTTATAAAGGCTGTCTCTCTGTTAGAAACCTGAAAAGAGAGAAAAAAATGAAGTATCCATTTAAATTATAAGTAACAGTTACTTTTCTTTGAATCGGTACAGCAGTATATGATTTTAGACTAATATTATCGCGGAATTGATACATTTTAATATGTTACGGGTACTCACCATATGTATCGTGAGTATCAGTATAGCAGAATCAAAGTATTGTTTCATATCACCTTATTTATTGAACTCGAATATATTATATCTTAATTAATTCATTTAAATACGGGAAATTCACAGCCTATTCAAAAACCTTTCGTATTTAATATGAAACTAGCGTAATAGAGCAGGAATTTTCAAAAAATAATCCGTTTATGGAAACGAGTCCCATTTGTCATTTTCCTTGAAATATTTTTTTACAGCTTACGGTCGTTGAGCAATATCACCGTAAAAAGTCCCGCATTAGGTAAATTATTTGCCAGTAATACATCTTTCTTCCATCAGAGTTCATTCAAAGTATTTTACGGCTGACCCAGTTGGCATGTTGGTCTTAAGTATATTATGAGAGGTTTCGAACCAATGGAACCATTAAAACGGCTTAATAATTAAACGTCATGTACAGTAAATCCAGACCACTAGAAAAATTCAAAATACAAAATTCTCAAACGTACATTAGTGTTATTAGTTTGTTAGCTTAAAATAGTGTAGACGACATTTAAAATGTAGGTCACATTTTTATTTTTAATGTTACATTTTACTTTGTTTTAAGCTTCAACATAAAGTAGAAAGTTTGTAAATAAGTTACACTTTTTAAAGCAACAAAATTATATAATGTAAATGCTTGATCGAGTCGTAAAACACACTTCAGACATTAAATTTATTCGCTTAATTCAATTTTAAAATAGGTACAAGTAATTTATGATCTCTAATAAGTAAGATCGAAAAATCGGCAAATGATTTATTGGAATTAACTTTAGGGCAGAGTAATACTTGGGTTTATTTTATCTGGATATGACTTATTCCCGAGTCAAGTTGCCGGTCATGCCACGTATGACATCAGAGACTCGATAAAATGATTAATGGCGCCTATAAATTGCAGACCCAGATATAAATGGCAGCCCTTACGATAGAGGGCTCATGAAAAATATCAATTCGTTACAAATAATCGTAGAAATTTCATCGAGAAGATCGCCGCGCAGCGATTACTGTCCGACTGTTGGGTACGTGTGTCGTCTTTAAGTAAGAGAGGCTTAGGCCATCGTCCACCACGCTGGCCAAATAACACTTGTTAGACTTCACAAAAACACACTTTTTTGTACATTTGAAGTAGCAAACGAGCAAGCAGTGGACCAGATGGTAAGTGGTGACTTCTGCTCACATACATTTGTAACCAACTTAATTTAGAATACGGGTTCTATTTAATGAGTAGCTACTCCCCGAGGACTGAGATTCTCGCCTCAATTACTCTTCAACTGAAACGTAAGATCTGATGCACGTTAAAAGTAACTGTGGCAGTGTTACCTCCCCATATTCTTACTACCACCTCTAAAACTATATGTTCCTTCTATTGCTTTGTTTTGGCCTTGTATCTATACTAATATATAAAGCTGAAGAGTTTGTTTGTTTGTTTGTTTGAACGTGCTAATCTCAGGAACTACTGGTCCGATTTGAAAAATTCTTTCGGTGTTAGATAGCCTATTTATCGAGGAAGATTATAGGCTATATATCATCACGCTAAGATCAGCATAAGCGGAGCACCGATGAAGAATGTTTCAAAATCGTTTTTTTTTTTCTAATGAGAGCTTCCGCTGCATGCGCTGTGTAAACGGTTAAAGTTTAGTAAAAATTATGTTTGACAGAATTGATCCCCTTTAAAAGTTCTAAAGAAAAGTCTGTCTATGTCTGTATGTCTATCTTTTCAGGTAAACTCACTGTACCTTTTATATGCTAACCAAATTTGTTCCAAAATAATGCATTATTTGCGAAGTCGTTTTTATAAATATAATATTTATTCTTATTCAAATAAATAAATAAATTAGTTTTCTTTGTAGTAACTAATACGCGGGTGAAACCGTGGGGCGCAGCTAGTAAATTATAAACACGCAGCTTTAACGATTTTATAGAGCAGTGATAGTCTACTGGTTGAAACTAGGCCTTTCAAACGAGGGTCCGAGGTTCAAATCCCTGTGCAAATGATTATGCGTATTAGAAATTAATTATCACTGCCTTACGGCAAAGGAAAGTATTGTAGGACCTGCATATCTGAGAGTTCTTAAAAAAAAGTTCTCAAATATATGTGAAGTCTACCAAATCGCACTTGGCCAGCGCGGTGGACTATGGCCTAAAACTCTCCCATTCTGGGAGAAGACCCGTGCCCAGCAGTGGGGCAATAATTGGTTGATGATGAACGTTTTTATAAGCACTAAAACTTAGTATATTGCTACCTCTAACGAACCATTTCTCTCAAGGTCAAGTTTCTGTAATAGGTATACTGCTGAATACATAAAAATACTCAGACGAGAAAAAGTCATACGTATGATCATTTGCGGTTATGAGTACTTACCGAAGTAATCAACATAGTCTTATATATTTCAAAAAATATAATAAAGCAAAATTACAACTTAGTAATTAAAATTACGTAACATATCATATTTAAGTACGTAATATTAAATTATTCTTTAGTTATATCGCTATCGCTTTCAATTTCAAACCCATTATGAGTATTGATCATCTTACTTTATGATGAAAAGTTTGGAATTAATATATGATTTCATTGAAATTGAAAAGTTTTCTATAAATTTAAAGGTAAAAGGTAAATCATAGAAAAGGTTTACATAATCGCCAAACCAGTATTGTCCTACTGCTGTGTACGGGTCTTCTCTCAGATTAAGAGAGTTTAAGGCCATAGTCCACCGTGCTGGCCAAGTGCAAATTGGTAGACTTCACACACCTTTGAGAACTTTTTTTTTAGAGCACTCTCAGCACTTCACCATAAAGCAGTGATTATTAGTTTCTTATACGATAATGTTAGAAAAATCAGTGGTGCGTGCCTGGGATTCGAACCTCGGACCCTCGATCGAGAGGCCGAGTTTCAAACATTAGGCTATCACTTCAAAATATAGTGCTAGAAAAGGTTTTAATTTCCAACATTCACAAAGGTATAGTACAATGGTGGTAGAACTATTGTAGTTCAACTCCGTGAGCAACACCGTCAACTATGTCTGCCTATTAATAGCAGTATTCTGGCTTCTTATATTGTAGAGTTGAAGAATGTTGTAGGAAGACATACTTATCCGAGAAGTTTCCTTAATCCCGAGGGGTTGCAACGAATCAATTATCTACTTCAATGCTCTAATCTTATCGGTGATAAGTAGCGTGGTCTTAGGTTGTCGTTTAATGTAATTTTATATGGAATGTGAGTCGCTAGATACTAGATAGATTCTAGATACTAAATGTAAAGCCTATGCACGTTTCAGAAGATAATATAGATAGGTCTACATTGCGCACGTACCACTTAATCTATTTTGAAGCTTTTGGTACCTGTCAATGAGCCTTACATGTGCGAAGACTATACTGGCTATGTCATGATGGGTCTAACGCAAGCTTTGTAAAGGGTCACTTTATGACGAAGTGCCATTTTACTCTTCTTGCCTAACATATGATAGAGACGCCCTAGTACGAAGGCGGAATCAGGGAGGTACCACCGCGACACCCATTTATAGCGTGAAGCAGCTTTAACGTTTTGTTGGGAGAGTGCGATTACCGGTTCACTTTTATATGAGACAGCCATCTCAGCCATAGCTCTTGCAAGTAGCATCACATCTATAATTGACTTCAGACAGAACCCCTGTTTCATGTAAAGTTGCTTACAATTCAATGGGCGGCAGTTACCACCATGGTACAACCACTTACTATTAGGTGGACTATACTACTACTACTACTATATGCTCGTTTGCTACTTAAAAAACAGATATTACTTATTAAACTTTTTCACATGTGGAAGGATTTTCTTTCTTTTCTTTTATAAATTAACTCTTTCCCGCGGCCACGCCCGCTTGTGTTATATACCACGGTAAAAAGTATTTTGTGTTACTTTAGGCCATAAACTAAAAGACTATAACGTGTTGCTTCAAAATGTCGATTAGTTTATATTTACGGAGGTTAAAATTATGAGTTTTGAATACTTTAATATTGTTATTTAAAGTTATACACATAAAGTATCTGCATAACTATATCCAAATCCCATCAGTAGTTTTTGTATGAAAGAATAATAAGCACACATACACCCTCAAAAATTTTCGCATTTATAATATTAGTAAGATACACAGGATGGCCAATAAACCGTGTATCTACTTCTAGTATTCTCTTCAAGTACGCTCACTCAACTTGGTGAAGTTTGTTGCAAGATTTTTACAATTATGAGTAGAGATACGTGTAATTCATCGTCTGCAAGCACTTGTACTATGATAGCTGATCACTCAGTATGACAAAATTCCTTGTCAGAAGAGATCAAATTTTAGCTATATATTCCTTAAGGCTAAAAAAGTTTTTTTTTTGTAAAATAGCTATCATACCAATCTGCTGTGGGTTTGATTCCTGTCCACGAAAAATGTAAATTATGTATTTGAGCATCCGTTTTGGTAGTCTGGATATTTATGTACTTGCATATGTATGTTTTTATGTATCATAACACTGACTGAAAAACATAATTTAGCCCCACTGGCTATTTTTTTTACATTTAATTTTAGATTTTACATTTTACAAGTTAATTAAAAACGCCAAAAAAAATATATTGAAAGAAATTTCCTGAATTGGAGATTTTATTGAATCATTTTGTTCGCTACGCAATCAATTTGAGGGCCATCAAGAGGATGTTAATAGACAACGAGCTGCATATTGATTAGCGGGATCCGGGATCCGAGAGGGATAACATTTTATAGCTAGCCAGTCTCTTAAATCCTGTAATTTAGCACTCTGCCACTGCCGATGTATTAACGACTAATACTGAACTGTCAATTACGTTCATTGTAACTAACTGTTGCCCGCGACTTCGCACGTATAGACTACTAACATAAACGGACTAACAGATTTTAAAACAAATGTTCATGCCTCCTAAAGATGTTTTTTCAAAAGTTTGAAATGAGTATTTAATTTTTTCTGACATTAAAACTTTAATTGCTTTAAAATCAGTAAATTTTCAAATAAACCAACCTCCAAAATCTTTTTAAGCCCTTTATGGATGAAATTAAATCGAGAAAGATTTAATTCTCTCTCTGTCTTAAAAATCGTCTCCGTCCTAAAATAATTTGACACTGACGAAATGCAGTAAGCTTCGTAGAAAGCTTTAAGTTTGGCCGACTCTGTATTTAGATTTAAATATTATTGAAGTAGGAAACGAGCAATCCACATTATAGTAGTTAAACATTACCATACACAGACACCTTAAACCAACATCAATAATCTGGAATTGGAATGAGACGCGATTTCGACGCCTACTTCTCCATATTTCATTTCATCATATTAGCTACATAGTGTATAAGAAAGTACTATTTCATTCAGACAGTGATATACACTATTTATCATGAAAATTGAATTACATTCCATTGGAATTATAACACCCATTTCATAATATCATTGTATGCAAGAAATGTCATAGAAATTTGCATGTTCGCCAATGAAGATCTCTCATTGAGCAATTTGCATAAATGACTATAAATGTGCGACGTAAGCAGGCGATTAATACTAGACCATACTACTGCGTATACCACTGGGCCACGAGACATTCGGTTGGCGCGGCAGGCGTAAGCGTTTAGCGAATTTCGACAAGTTTCGTTTCAATTTGCAGCGTAGTGGTCTTATAATATAAATATAAACATATATAAACGCATATATAAACGCTTTCTACACTCATAGCCCTACACTAGGATTTTCTCCTGTGTAGTGGGTGCTATGGACAAGCAAAGACGAATACACAAACACCCAGACCCTGAACAGAAATCTGTCTAGCCGAGGATCGAACCCGGGGCCCACTGGCCTCAGACCGGTATCGCGGTATAGTGACCGCTCAAATTATAAGAACAAATATGATTGTTTTACGCTCTAAATCTTTTTTTTTTATTTTTCTCCTGTTTTCATAAGGCATCAATATCAGGTATCAATATATTATAACAAACATATTTATACCAAATAAAGCGTTTGTAATTAATAAGAACAGTTTATTAACCTTCATCTTTTGCTTGTATGTGATTTAAAAAAATATAGCAATCAAGTAATGAACATAAAGATAATTAGTGAAGCGGCAGGTTTGAGGCAAACCAAAGGATCTTAGTGCTGAAAACTAATTTCAATTCGCTTTTCAAAGGGCTTAACTATACTAATTAACTTCGTTGGCAGACATATACAGAAAATGACTGGTTGGATTTATAAAGACGAAGTGAGGAATAAGTTATCTATAATTACACGAAAATAAATTATTGTACTAAAATATGCTTTAAAATATTTAAAAAGTTTGGATAACATTTCCCCTGTTCTGTGTGACAATAACGAATACAGAGTTCAAGGTGGTACGATGAGTATAATCCGACCGAGGAGGTACCACTGCCATACATATTTCCTTCCACCGAAACGCAAGAATTGCTGCACTTTAGCAGCAGTTCTTGCATTTCGGTGGAACAGTGTGGTTGTGGCAGCAATTTAATTTGAGGTGATCATCTTAGTTCTCGGATGGCGCATCGCATCTAGGGAATGTAATCTCGCGAGATTGGGGTTCAGGCGAGAACTCGCGACTTTATGAATATCAATACTGCGATATCTCGCCAATTAAGAGATCTCGCATTATTGTCAGTTTTGTGTGGGTTTAGTCTTGCAAATAATCGTAATATTAGAATAAATAGAGAAAAATAATAATTATTATAGGTATTACGAAATAGTCATTTATTTCACTATACTTTTCTGTATTGAATAATATCGTTTGACGTATCTATCTTTTAAGTGCTAAACTTTGATCTATCTAATCAAATTAGAAATAAAATAAACAACGAATCTTTTCTAATACCAAACAAAAGTCTTTTAATAATTAAGCAGTTCTTTTAAAATAACAAAACAATAAGAAGTCAAAAACTAAAATGTCTCAATCAATTAAAGAATATAATCAGAGATCTATTAGAATTTAGAGATTGATTAACAAAAAATATAAAAATGAGACGGTGTATGTGTGTGTGTCTGTTTGTTACTCAACCGCGCAAGAACCGCTAGTCAGATTTACATAAAGTATTGTGTGAATGTAGCGTATTTATCTCGTCAAGTATTGATATTATTTTTGATTTCGATATTTTTCACTTTTAAAAGATGGCGACTATTTTTATGTTCTGTAACAAAGCATGAATACTTCAGCTAGTACTCAATATATGTAATCTACTCATTCAATACAATCTCATTAGACTCGCGAGATCTCGCCTATTTTTCGGCCCAGATCGCTAAAAATGTCCGAGACCTCGCAAAAACGCTCGTTTGCTACTTCAATCTTATAATAAACATTTTTTTCCCAAAAAAATAGAAACCGTCTTTTATGGCACCAAAAATAATAAAAAAAAAATATGTATGTATGTTGGTTTCCTTCATACGCAGTACAGTCGGCGCTCAACATATTTTAATACATTACAACGACGAATCTATGTTCTACAAGAATAAAATATGAGCGCCGACTTCAAAACTATGTACTGTGTATAATAGAAACCAACATATATTTAAATATTTTATAGCTTTAAATATTTTAAATATATGTTGGTTTCTTTTTAGCTTTTTTGTACCATAGAAGTAGGTTTTTATTTTTTTTGTAAATTTTTTTTCACGCTTTTTAGTGATGATAAACTTATATTTGTATTTATATAATGTGACTAATTTTACTTTGTAAATATAAATTTACACGTGTAATGATTTTTAAAATATTCTTTTATGTTTGTAATTTTATACACATGTGTAGTAAGTAAGAATTACAATATGT
>MOOZ01004394.1:241347-252528 GCA_002930495.1 Cecropterus lyciades
GCGGCAAGAGTGGGAGCTCGAACCGTCCAGCCAGGCGACCCCGGGAAGGACGGCAGTATGTGTGGTCGCATACCGCCGTAAAGACCAGACGGTGCGGTGGGCCCTGCCGCTTACCTGAGTGAGCCCGACGGGGCAACTCGCTCAGAGGACTCCGGTTGCGTTCTTTTGGAGATCCCGGAGTCCTCTTCGCAGCGCCGAGGAAGGCCACCGGGTGAGTTTTAGTGCGGTAAAAATCCCACATAACCTGGCGTCGCTCCCACGACGTCAGGTACCTTTTGAGGGTTCCCCCTCGAGAAAAAAAAGACCATCTAATATAAATCACTACAGCTCAACCTAATCCTAAACCATATATTAGGCTTACAGTTACCTGCATCATCAGGTTTGAGGAGTTAATGGTCAAAATTTTCATTTTATATCTCTGCATAGTAGTCTTACTGCATATGTAATCTTAAAGCACCAAAAGGCCAAATTTTATAGCCTAGGTTCGAAGCCTAGTTCGAATAACTTCTCAATCCTGATGATGCCCCTGCATCATCAGGATTGAGAAGTTGAAGAAAAATTTTTTCATCGTAGTCTCTGCTTATCAATTTCATTATATATATATCTGTAAGCACTAAATGGCTAACTCTTATGACTTAGGCATGTATCATCAGGGTTGAGGAGTTAAAGGTCAAAACTTTCATGTCACATTTTTGCTTGGTAATCTTATTACATATCTGTAAGCAACAAATGGCTAGCTACTATGGTTTAGATTTTAAGTACCCCTGCATCATCAGGATTGAGAAGTTGAAGGACATTTTTTATAGTATATCTCTGCTCAGTAATCCTAATATATACTCGTTAACACTAAATAGTTAACTTCATCGGCTTTTGCCAGCAGTACCCCTACATCAACAGGATCGAAGAGTAGAAGGTCACATATTTCCTTATATCATTTCATCTTATATATCTAATGTTAATTTCAAGTTTCATGAGAATTGGATCAGTAGGAGCTGAGTTATTCGTCTATTTGTCGCACACACATTAAATGCAAATTTAAGACTTATGTGGCTTATGTGGTTTTTTATTGCTTTTGTCAGAATTGAACCAAATTAAAATGGGAAGCATAAGCATTCAATAAAAAAATTCTCAAAATCGGATCACCCAGTCGAAAGTAGCGAAGGTTCAAACATAAAAAAAAATACAGTCGAATTGAGAACCTCCTCCTTATTTAAAAGTCGGTTTAAAAGAAACAAAATCAGAATTGAAATCTATCGACATTGTTGAAATGAAAATTTAAAAAAATGACAATCAGTGCATCAGAAAAGTCAAATTGAGAAACTCTTAAAAAAAGGTAAAAAAGGGTAAAAGCAAAACGCAGGCAATTACTCAGACGGTACGCTATTAATAAAGTTGATCCTGTTAAAAAGAGTAATTTATAGTAGCATTTCCATTAAATAAAAACAAATGTGTCCAGTTTGCTTCGAAATAACTGTCTTCATCAAGCATATTCATATTATGATGTTTATTCGTAAATTCCAAAACTAAAAACATATTCCCGAAAACTTTGTTATACGGTTTGTTGTACGTTCCAAAATAGTGAAACTATTTTGAGGGAGGTTTTACGAAACTGAAGACTTTGAATACAAGGAGTACTTTAGTACTTGAGTACTAAGGAAGGAAGGAGGAAAAATACAAGTGGTGGTATTACCGACTGAAGCCGTTATCGAGAACCCGTAAATATTGCAAAAATCTTTTGTTACTTACAACAATATCATGTTTTATAATGGATATAACTACCATCATTTTTCTTCAGTCTCCACCCGTAGGGATTTTCTGCTATAGCTTAGCTTGTATAACAATATCACAATGGACTTAAAAGGACCCTCATTTATTTCTCGTCCTTCCGGCATCCATAAGCCTTTTCAGCATCGATTATGGAAAAAATGTTAAGAGTTGTAAATATATATTTTTAATAAGAAGTCTTATAAATATTTTTGTCAACTTCTTATTCCTTTTTTTAATACATAATCGCTGTAAATCATTTTATTAATGTAGCTTTTTTCAATATGATAAAAAAGAAGATTCGATTTTTGAAAGGTTCGATTTTGGAGGTACAGCCACTATGCCTAAGTCTAGTAAACAACAACAGCGTGAAGCTATGCTCGTTTACCATTTCAATCTGATTAAAAAAATATCTGACAGATTTACTGTCAGATTGCACATGGTATGAGTATTGCACATGGCCTATCTATAATTAACCTCAATAAAGTTTTCTATCTCATTATACCCATGTTGACTACAGATCTGTGACCGCTCAGTACTTAGGTACTTGGAACGCCTCGGATTAGTACTAGTATTTATCTCTCTCACACCCTTCAAACCAAAACACACCAGCTTTTAACTCTGTTGATAACAGGCAGGTATATAGGTAGGTATATAGGTATGTAACCGCGACCGTTTCGAAATCTCTTGAGTGGTATTTCTGTTAGATACTTTTAGGGTTCCGTACCCAGAGGGTAAAAACTGGACCCAATTACTAAGACTTTTTGTCCGTCAGTTCGTTTGTCCGTCTGTCTATCACCAAGTTGTATCTCATGAACCGTGATAGGCAGACAGTTGAAATTTTCATAGATGGTGCATTTCAGTTCCCGCTATAACAACATATACTAATAGCAAAATAAAATAAATATTTAACGGGGCTCCCATACAACAAATTTAATTTTTTGTTCGATATTAATAACGGCAAAAGATAAACGCTTGAAATATTCACAGTATATTTAGTTTTATATTGTTTTCAAAAATAAATAATGAAATCAAAATGAAATAAATATTTAAGGGGGCTCCCATACCACAAACGTTTTTTTTTTGCCGTTTTTTTATAGATAATGGTACAGTACAAGAGGAGGCATTAATTTAAAAAATAATGTTTTTCCCATAATCAGATATATTATATGTTGGTTTATATCGGGTTGGATTTTTTTTTTAATGCCCAACGGAGTGGGCACGTAGTTTATTTATATGTAAACAGAGTATAATAATTTCGTCCGCCCTAACCATACCAATTAACTTCATTATAGCTGTGGTCGGACCCTATTCTGTTAAAGATATATTAAGCTTTACAATATACTATTAAAGTTTATATTAATTTATGCTCGTATATTTTAACAGATTTAAGGGTGAAGGAATGTGAATAACATACAACCTTGAAAGACTTTTGAATAAACTTGTCTAGGTTGTGTGTAGGCTTTCAATCAGCAAGGAGCTGGCAGATGATTTACCTTGCATGTACAAATTATGTATCATACTTTAGATTATTCTGTAATATTAATTTCTATAACATATAATATTTAAGCCCTCAG
The DNA here is from genome assembly GCA_002930495.1 of Cecropterus lyciades. NCBI lineage: Eukaryota > Metazoa > Arthropoda > Insecta > Lepidoptera > Hesperiidae > Cecropterus > Cecropterus lyciades. Next base: position 244,689 of record MOOZ01004394.1, read on the forward strand.
AGATAGCAAAGAATAACAAATATGGAAGAAAAAAGAAATATTCGTGGAGGCTTAATTTTATTGCTCGCTAGCATATTCTCGTAACGATCTCTTAATATGGCCAGCGATGTCTTTTTTGTTTTTGTTGGACAACTGTAAGCAATTTTATATAGAACAGGGGTATTATCTGAAATTAATCACATGCGTTGCTTGCGAGAACTAAAATAGTTGTCTCATATGAAGGCGCACCGTCCTTTTACTGAAACGCATGAACTGCTTCACGCCTAAATAGATGTGCGGTAGTAAAAACTCGGTCGAAATGTTATTATTATTATTATTATTTTGGATGGCAATGTTAGCTATACAGTATACTCTTTAGCCATTTGTATTGAGAAAGATTGCGAAGCTGCCTTCGTATCAAAGAAAGTTCTACATTATTGAAGTTGTCTTACGTTCAAACTTTAATAAAATCATGATTTCCTTAAAAGGAAGTTCGTGAAAGTTATTCAGACTATTACATTTTGTAATATATATATAATAACATAAAATCACGTTGAAAACAGCGCTATCTATTGGGTCCAAAATACATAATACCTTTTGAAAATATTCATTCAGAAAGTATTAAAACTTGTGAAGCGGTTTCTTTAGCATGTATTCAATGATCGTTAATGTTGTTTTATCAATACAGTTGCGTAACTAATTTGTAGGTCTTTTCCTTTTGCATATGGAGTTTACCTACAAGTAAGTGTACATTTGGTATTTTTAATTGTATTATATTCGTAAGAAAGATGTAATTTACAACTGTTGATACACTTTAGGCATACTGCGCATTGGCTTCTATCATTTCAACGATAGTTGCTAAAGCTACTATCTTGTATTGTATTTCTATTATAAACCAAATTATTGGATAGTAAAAAACTTTAAAGCCACACAGTCGAAGCGTTCACAACGTAATCCACATTATGATATTTAGATTTATGAAACCGTATTTATGTAATGTATTACTTTCCTCTTTATAATATTAGTAGGTATTATATACGGAACAGTGATAGCCTAATGGTTGAAACTGAGCCTCCCAATCGAGAGTCCGAGGTTCGAATCCCAGGCACGCACCACTGATTTTTCTAAAATTATGTGCGTATTAGAAATTAAAATTAAGCTACCGAAAAGTTACTTAAGCTGCTGTTACTCAGGCTTCAAATTTGTTACTTCAGAGACTGAAGAGCGGAACATGTCTGATTTATTCTAAAAATAAGTCAATAATCCATTACGTCTGTATAGATGCATAAGCTACTGCATAGCCGACGAGCAGTTTGACTGCAGTTTTGCCAGTCGCGTTAACTGCAAGTTAATAGCTAAAGCTACTAGTTGCCGCAACTATAGAAGTCAATGGGAGGGCAGCTTAAATAAGAAAATGACAGTGACAAGTGAGTCCAAGATTTATGAAACCGTATTATGTAATGTATAACTTTCGCCTTTATAATATTAGTAGGTATTATATATGGTACAGTGATAGATTATTCGTAATATTCGTATCTATACTAATATTATAAAGCTGAAGAGTTTGTTTGTTTGTTTGAACGCGCTAATCTCGGGAACTACTGGTCCGATTTTAAAAATACTGTCGGCGTTAGATAGCCTATTTATCGAGGAAGGCTATAGGCTATATATCATCACGCTAAGACCAACAGGAGCGGAGCACCAATGAAGAATGTTTCAAAAGCGGGATTTTTTTTTCTAATGAGAGTTTTTGCTTTATATGGCAACACAACGTTTGCTGAGTCAGCTAGTTATAGATATTGTTGTGGAGTTATTATCGATAGTTTGAAGGTGGTAGTTCTTTGTGGTTCGATTCCGGAAGCACCACCACCACATCTATTTCTGCCTAATAACAGCAGCATATACTTTTCCGAGACATACCATCTTAGTCATCAAGGGTAGCCAACGCATCTGTGGCTAACCTTAGGTGAGACTTTGTTGTTACCTAGGGTTGATTACTCTATGGGCGGCAATAACCACTTACCATCAGGTGGGCTGCATGCTCGTTTGCTACTTCCATACTATTAAAAAAAATATGTCCATGGGCGGCAATAACTTACAACACTTACGATCAGGTGGGCTGAACGCTCGTTTGCTAATTCCATACTATAAAAAAAAGTTGAGGATCATTTTTAAAGCCTATGTTTGCATGATCTAACTTGAGACACTCTGCACATGGACTGGTATGATAATGATATATTTGAAATTACTTATCCTCCGGTAAATGAATTAAAAAAGATCTTAAATTCTAAACTACAGTTTTCTGTTAACTAGTCACAGACTCCTTATCATTTTAATTATTAAGAAAAGTATTATAATTGCGGACGCCTGAACCAGTATTTTTTAAATAACATATATTTTTATATAGAGTAACCAAACGATTATGTATACCGTGCATATTATAGTTGGCACTGCGGGATTCCCCAGGAGAGGAGAGGACTAAGAAATTCAAATCACCCATAAAATCTCACAATCAGGTCCACCCGTCGCGTAAGAGGGTAAAATTAAGGAAACAGAAGGATATAAGCCCTTCCTAAATGTATTATACAGTGTCACCCTTATCAGAAGGTCTATTTTTCGCGATGAAATTATTTAAAAGCCTATCTCAAGCTGGTCAACTCCCACCCACATACCATCTTGAATTTGCCAGTGGCAAATAATACTGCCACTGAGTATAGTGGCTCCTAATTGACGACTGTATAAGCGCAGATGGGATTAAACTCCTAAAGACTAAGATGGGACACCTTTTATAAACTTACACTTTCCTTTTAAACCACAGTACTGCAGCGCTTTTCATTGCAGTACACGATATTATCCTAAACCTTCCTTCTTATAAAAAAGCAGGCATATTTCGTTTCTCCTGGCTAAATCACGCTATTATTATGAAATGAGTTGGTGCAAGAAAATGCATTACAATCCTGTATAACTGAATCCAGTGTGAGTGGATTATAATATTATATGATAATAGTATACTGTAGTCAAAACAAGTCCTGACCTGCATATATTGAATCGGTGTATCCAAAATCGTCCCACGAACTGAGTATTTTAAATCATGCATGTGTGTACACTAGTAATTAATTATTACTGCCTAAACGATGAGGGTAATCATAGTGAGGAATTGCCAGACGATGAGGCTGCATGAATTTGTGTGAATTCTTTATTGTTTTCTTAGGGTGAATCATGAAGCCAGCATAGAGAAGTATGTTCCTTTCAAAAAAGGAGACATGAATAATCTGTTCCTGAGTAAATGATGTTAACGGGTTAGGACCCGTTAACATCATTTACTCATTTGTAGTTCTGCTGCACTAGGGTACAGCAGAACTACAAATGTATAGAAATGCAGGAAAACTTTTTCAGATAGTAGCTTACCGTGTATACGGTGACCTATATGCCTTTAGTGAGACTACAACGCAAGCCTTCCGTAAGCGGCAAAGATAGATGTGACGATCGTACCAAAACTTACGTACGGTAATGAAAACGGTGGTTAGTGCTAACCTTTGGTTAGTTTAATTTTAAATTGAATTTACTTGTATGGTTTTCTGACTTTCCGACAAAAAACATATCTTCATAATAATATAAAGTTAAATATTTAATGAAAATAGTTTTCTTAAATTAATGTTCACTTCAAACGCACTAGACGACTTAACCGTGTGACATAAATCGTCGTCTGAAACAAATTAAAAATCTGTGCACAAAAGTTACTTTTTACACAAAAACACTGTTAAATACAAACTTAATTTACACACGCGTTCTGTAATTTTACACTACAATATTACGTCAAACTAGAACATTACGAGAATCGTACGCGATCGCGTTTGGAGAGTCGGAGCGAGTCGGGACGTCTGCCCACCCCCGTGTCTCAATGGGTACTGAGAGTCTGTAGGGGTTGCTGTACGCATGCGAAGCTGTGGGGTTCTACCCGAAACCCTGATGAGCTCGCGGATGTTTGATAATTAAACCCAACAGTTAAACGATTTAGAATTTTCACCGACGTATTTGCTTTTGTAACGATTTGATTAACACATCGTTCGGACTCAGTTACAGCGAAATAATGTTTTGTTTTCGCTGTTTTATTAATTTTGTGCAATTTCTGTTTGATTGTAAAATGTGCATTGTACTTTATGTATAGTGTGTATACACACATATGTCAATATTCTAAAGTTTGACTCGACCAGTTTTTATCTATATATATAGCACACAGCCAAGCATAATTTTTGTATTGAACTTGGATCTCCTTTTTTATATTTATGTTTTTGGTGGGATTTTATTTAGAGCTTGTGAAATTATTTATTTGATCAATATTTTTTTGAAATTTTTAAATTAATTATTCTGCCAAAAGATTTTAAATCTGGTTAGATAAAAAATTAAATTAAGGTATTCAGAAAGTTTTTTCAGGATCTGAATATTCGTTTACTTAAAGTGTATGTATTTTTATGGCGTCTATATTACATAAAAATACTCAAAGGAGCATATAATTAATTGATTAGGTAGAAATAGTAAAATTGTTATTTACAAAGTATTTGTAAATGAATTGTTAAAATATAATTCTAAAACAATTTGACATATTCAGGGCTAGTACTGTTGTCATTATATAAGGCAACTTTACCACTTAACGGTATTAAGTGGTATAGCTGCCTTATCTTCAGACGCTTCCTTGTCTTCAAACTGTAAGGAAGCACTAGCGTTAAAATGCTCCATCAAAATGACTCTGGTATCATACATTTTTTATATAAATTAAGCAGCAAACAGGCATGTCCTGTTGATACTAAGTGGTCACTGCTGCGCATAGATACCTGTGATCAACCCGAGATAAGACTAGATTCCCTGCGGTTGGCTTCAGAAGCGTTTTTCCTGAGGATTATGTTAAGATGTCTCAGATAAGTACGTCACCCTTCCTACAGCCTTGAAACCAAAACGTAACAGCGCTTAACACTGCTGCGTGTTAACACCGCTTAACGCGTAGATAAATATCTATATCTTATATATAAAATTCTCGTGTCGCAATGTTAGTTACCTTACTCCTTCGAAACGGCTTTACCGATTTTTACCAAATTTTATATGCATATTTAATAGGTCTGAGCATCGGCTGCTATCTATTTTTTATACCCCTAAGTGATAAGGGTCGTTTACCCTTAACATTTTTTTTTTAATTTTGGTCAAGATTTTTGTTTTTATTTTTCATTATTGTGGCATTTCAAAAAATACATACAACCCTAAATTTTTACTTTTTTATCACCAACCCCTATTTTTAATAGCCATTTTAGTAATTTAATCATTTATATGGCAAAACAACGTTTACCATGGATGTAGATTATTTTCCAGGTTAACTTATAGGCTACTTTTAATTATGATATTCTACACTATTTAAAGATGGCGACTATTGTATGTTTATTATGACCCGTAGCGAAGCACGAGAACTTACTTCAGTTAGTAAGGTAATAGATATACGATATATACAAGACATGGTCATTTTGATGGTCGTGGTCATTTCTCAGTGTATTCCGTAAAAAGATTATAACGATTATACCGTAAGTAATAACAAAAGTATATACTATACTATACTACTATACTAGCACTATTGAGAATATACTTCAGATATTTCACAAATATATGCATATATTTTCATACGTGCCCAACAGTTTATAATAAAATGCTGTTGAAAGTTGAAAAGTAGAATAATATTTTACAGCGCTTTACAAAAATATCAATATACAACATTCTTGGAGCGCCGAGGTTGTAGATCCGATAAATAATTCACGAGCTTTAAGCTCCAGATTCTAAATTTATATCCACGGAAAGCAACTTGTCTAAGCTACAAATAACACCCACTGTGTTACTGTGGTATTTGACTGAACTTCTGACACAATTCTTTGAAATATAATAACTAGTTCCGCGTCGCAGTAGTCAAAATTCGGTATCTTATGGCGCGGTTAGGATTTTGATGGGTGACCGGTACTTGAAAAATAGTAGATATTCTAAGATATAATATGTACTAATTTACGGGTATATATTATACCGTACCATTGCGATGCAGATATGAGTCGTACTTGTAAATGGCTTTATATGATCTTATCTTCATGACAATTTTGATGTTTGTAGATATAATTGATTGAATCTACTCCAGGTTTAACGAATAAATTTACACCCAGCAGCTGCTTGCTGCCAGCAACCAACTAACTAACTGCATAGATTGTAGTTACTTGGTTTACTTCAAAACAGCAAATAAACTAGCCCTATAGTCCTATAGTAGTAGTTCTTAATTCTTTCTTTATCCCTCTGAAAAACATTTTAAAATGTATCTCTGGTACTTAATAAAATTTGTTAAACTTTATCCAAAAACTTTTTTAATTAATCATCAATAGGATGTCTAATTAAAGTGTCTAAGCCAATAGAATCAGTGGTGAACAAAACTTTACCTACTTTCAAAGCTCTCAATTTAATTAACAAAGTCTGAAAGAAAGTTGCGGGCTCTTAAGTTCATTGAATAGTTTGATGTTGAAAACGAAAGGATTCCTTTGAAGATCTTTAAGCCGTTATAGATGTTTATAAAACGGCAGAATACCTGTTCAATATATAAGTAGTTAACGATTTGTGTAAAAAAAATCAAAACGGAACAACAATATTGCTCAGTGCCGATCACATGCGATGTTCATAACGAATCTTTAAGGCTACGTTGAATTTTAAGCTAGTTGAGTTCACAGCATTTTTTGTACGTGGTCCCTAACTATTGTAACCTACGTCACGTAACGCGGGTGTTCTACCTAAAGCCGAACACAGGTACGATAGCACTCTTGAGAACTGAAATGGTTGCCTCATGAGTCAGCCGGCATCCACATTCTTGCCTCGAAACGTAAGAACTGCTTCATGTTAAAAATTTGTGTGTTGGTGCGTGGTACTTTTCTACTCGTTCTGCAAGGGTAGTACCTTGCAGAACGACTAGAAAAGTTTGGGTCGGTCAGTCAGTCTTCAAATCATAATACGAATAAAGTTGGCAGTGCTAATAACAATAATAGGGTATTCTAAATTAGGCCCAAATGTCCATGGCTCGCCATGGACATACACAAGTGAATACATGAACATCCACACCCAGAACAGAAATCTAAATTCATCATTTAGATTAGTGAAACCGCTGCTGTTGAAAAACAGGTCTACTAACTTTATCTTTCGGTTATTGAATACTTCTGCTGACTAATGTTTCTGTCACCGTTTGATAAAATATCGATAACAATAAATTTTCCAAGTTGCATGCAACAAATTTCAAAGTTAAAGAAACAGAAACTTCGGACGAAATCAGTCACAACGAGAAGTTGGGACAGAACTATAAATCACGAAACAGTTCGCAAACGCGTTTCAGCGCTGTTTTATTGAGAAAACTTAAAATATGCTTTCTGAAAAAGTAGTTCTTCAAAGATCCTGTTGCAATATATATAACAGTTCATATTATCGATACATCATTTTTCTGATTTACTAAAACCTTATTCAAATTAATTTGTTACTGAAAAATTATTTTAACTAGTTCGAATTTATAGTTGATTAATAATCTTGTGGCGAAGGCTGAATGAGGTTGCCTTTGCCTTATGAAAAGTACGCTGTCAAAATGTGACAGCTGCCAGATAGAGGTTAGATTACCGCTGTTTTCTATGTGGATGTTTTGGCTGTTTTATGTTATTTCATAAGTTTAATAGTAAACAAGTCCATGAATGTTTGCGACTGGTGTTAAAATAAAAACTGACGTGACTGAAGAGCCTCGGTTTTATTTCTATCGCACAATATTTCTTCCACAATCTTAATATATATAAATTACGTGTCACGTTGCTTGACC
>MOOZ01004397.1:37503-65073 GCA_002930495.1 Cecropterus lyciades
TAAAACATCAGTGAAAAACATTTTTATTAAGATATTAAGATTAATCATTATTTTAACACTTTCGTCGTTTATGTCGTCAAGTTCGTTATGTCGTTTAAAATATAATGACCGAAGTAAAAAGTATCAAGTGGTAAATAAATAAAATTATTACATTTATTTCCAGCAATATTAAGTTGCAAGAAATTTGTCATTACCTTAGATATTACTCATCTAAACAGACAGTAGTTGTCATCAAACGACTTTTGGTTCGTCAATTATGCGCATGTATTCTTACAATGTAAGGGCGTTCTAAGTCACAAACATCCCTTGACCCAGTTACATACTGACTTGGGACGGTACTTTGATTTTAGCGCGCCACGTAAGCAGAATTTGGGAAATACCTTTGTCATACAACTTTTGTGCCAACTTTTCGATATTTAATTTCGTGTTCTATTGTATGAAGAAATCTTAGAAATCTACTACCCCTCATTTAACAAGAATCGCAAGTTTTAAACATTGCCTGTTTCATGTTCTTCTATTTAGTCGATTTCAGGATTATGAAACAGTTTTTTTTGGTATATTCTACAAATCCCTAATATTCAATATATTTTCCTTTTCTTTAATTTAAAATCCACTTATCATATTGAATGTAACATACATCGAAACACGTAATTTACTACTTGCGTTAACTTGTTAGTCTCTTGTTGTAGAGGTAATTAGTATATCGCTTAGTCTAACCCGGCAATTATTAAGCAACTTCTATAAATCGTACTATTTACCTTTTAGGTTACAAATAATAAAACGATTTTTCACGAACATTTTGTCACGATTTTTTAACAATAAGCCCTCAAGGGATTACCATGAGAAGTTACCTCAGGGGTTTAGAAGTCGAAATTTTATATTACTTCATGTTATAATTTATCGCGGGCAAGTATAATATATTGCCGATTTATTGGAATTGTAAAAGTTCTCCTGAAACATATTATTAAATTGATTGTACTACGGTACGGAGTACCCTGACCTTGGAATTTTGGACTTACCTGTCTTCGTCGATCGAACAACGGTGATATTAATAAAGATCTAATCTGGTAATCAGCTAAAGTTCACTTATATACTCACGTCTCTTGATCCAGTAATTTATTGGACCCCAGCGAAGAAGCTAGCCCAAATTTATCCGGGTTACTGCTGTGCCATGCGTCGCAGTATGCGTCCATTGCTGGTTCACCGTTAGGACTCGCACCATGCCATACTGCTTTCGTTGGCCTGTTGTATAAAAATGAGCTAATGATCAGGCTAGCACATTTAATAAGGTAGAACTGTTTGTGGTTCAACTCCGGAAGCACAACCACCACACCTATTTCTACCTAATAACAGCAGTGTTATGCGCTGTTCTGTTCTGGTCTGAAGGGTGTGGTAAAGGAGCCATAGTTCTCCGAGGCATTCCATCTTAGTCCTGAGGGGTAGTAACCCATCTATTACCAACCTTAGGAAAGATTTTGATCTTACCTAGGGTTGATTACAAATGTCAATGGGCGGCAGTAGCCACTTACTTTCAGGTGGGCTGCATGCTCGTTTGCTATTTCAATGCTGTAAAAAGGAATAAATAAATAAATTAAATTACCAGTTTAGGTAGGTACATTTTAATATACCTATATTATATTTTTATTTATTTATTTATGCGCACACAATGAATACATATATATTATAACTAGCTGCGCCCCACGGTTTCACCCGCGTATTATTTACTACAAAGAAAACTAATTTATGTATTTATTTGGATAAGAATAAATATTATATTGATAAAGACAACTTCGCAAATAATGCATTATTTTGGAAAAAATTTGGTTAGCATATAAAAGATTACAGTGAGTTTACCTGAAAAGATAGACATATGCTGTTGCTGACTTTTTTTTAGAACTTTTAAAGGGGATCAATTCTGTCATACATAATTTTTATGAAACTTCAACCGTTTACGCAGCGCAAGCAGCGGAAGCTCTCGTTAGAAAAAAAACCCCGATTTTGAAACATTCTTCATTGGTGCTCCGCTCCTGCCGGTCTTAGCGTGATGATATATAGCCTATAGCCTTTCTCGATAAATGGGCTATCTAATACCGAAAGAATTTTTCAAATCGGACCATTAGTTTCTGAGATTAGCGCGTTCAAACAAACAAACAAATTCTTCAGCTTTATAATATTAGTATAGATTAACATTAAGTGTTAAGGTTTTTTTCATGTAAAGAAGTTCGCTTCTTTATATGAGCATGCATTTCGTTCAGTGACCATTGCCCCCCAAGGACATTTGCAATTGAACCAAGTTAAGCTGACTTTTACCTGAGATTCACACCGATGTCTTGCAACCCGTAAGGACTAAGTTGGAATGACTTTGATAAGTATGTCTCCCTATTCACACTGTCCAAACCCGGGAATAGCAGAATTTATAGTTAGAACCAGAGAAGTTTGTCTGAAGCTCTTGCGTTCGGTGGAAGGGCGTTGCTGGCTCACATACATATGAGGTAACCATCTTAGTTCTCGGGAGTAGTAACGCATCTGAGATTAACTTCAGGTAGTACCCCTGTTTTATATAAAGTTGCTTACAGATTTTCATGGGTGGCAGTAACCATATGGACTACTTCATTGGATAAAAAACACTGCTGATATTAGGCATAAATACCTAAGTGTGGTAATGAGGCTTCCAAACTCGAATTACAAAGGGTATAAACAGAACCAGAACCTTTGCATAATAAATTCTACTTTAATATTCATTTCCTTTTAATGAGCTCTTATGAAACATTTAATGTTTATGGTTTATTATTTAGGACAATGTTAAAATTTTACGAAATAGACGGTTTTTTTTAATTATCAACGAATTTAGTTCTACATTTGTGTATATGGATTACACGTGAAAACAACACAGATAATATTGACAGTCCTATGCGGAGAAAAATAAGGGCAACTTATAGACAATAAACAAGCGTATGAAGTTATGAAAAATAAACGATTTATGATATACGGAAAAACCTAAAATGATATAAATTAACTTCACAAAGACATTTTTTCTGATCTTTCTGCCGTTGACTTTGACTTTTGCGTATAACGCGATACATCACTGAAATATTTTTCAAAATATTCCAACAAAGAACTCCAATATTACGTGGAATTGTATGTGACAGCTTGTAAATGTTTGATGTAGAGCAATTTGATACAATATACTTGAAAGCTATACAAAATTCAAAAATGTAACTTGATACGTTGAATTATTAAAATGTCGCTTTGATCTAAAGGTTGAATCAGGATTTATGTAAAAAATATTATTGAGTCGATTGAATAAATAAATAATAACACCGATGATGAGTTACTTAAAATACACACAAGTGCGTTGCCAGATATTGGCAAAACACTACCGTGCTTTTTGATATGAAGAACAAAGATCATAACTAAAAAAAAATACATAAATTAATACACATCAGTAGGAAAAAATATAGAAAAAAAAATTACAATACATTAAAATATTAGTACAAGAAGTTCTTAAATATTAAAATTAAATATTTCTTTTCTTTGTTCAATAAATTTGTTCACTAAAATAATCAAGCGCTTAAAGAAAATAAAATTAAAAAAAATCTAATATATTCCTTTGAAAATGTTAAGCTTATCATTACAATAGTTTATCTCTCACCATGTCATAAGCAGTTACTATCTGAAAAGCACTATAACAGAAACATTCATATTATGATCGTAAAATGAAACTGATAAGGATTAATCTTTTAACATTCAACCGTAATTATTGTACAATTGTATGTTTACAGCAATTGTTTAGAACTATACCCATACATAAACATAAACATTTCTTAGAATGTGAATTTTATTTGTTTGTCAAACTATTACTGTTGAATAAAATTCATTATGACGCAAATAGTGGCCATCTTCTATTTATTGTTAGTGGTTAATATTAATTAAAATAACAAATAGTTTTATATATTATACGAAAGTGAATATGTATTATTTTATGCAGAAATTTTAGGTAAAAGGAGTACGGAACGCCCCAGGTTCCAGGGGTGAACCGATGACCTGAAGAAGACAGCGGGGAACCTTTGGATTCAGAAGCCACAGGATCGATTGGAGTGGCACCGATTAGAAAAGGCCTGTGACCAGCAGTGGACCTCAAAAAGGCTGATGGATGGATGGATAGGCAGAAATATCAAAGTAAACTATGTTTTAATTATAAGGCTTAAGGTTTTACACAGTATCAGTCCTTATTTTTTTCTTATGATAAGTAAATGCTGACTAGGTATTACCATCCACTAGATTGATAAGACGTAAAATTTGTGTTTTGTTTAAATGGCTGTGAAATGGGAAATATACTTAATCAGGGGTTAGTTATCAGGGGTCACAACGCATTTATAGACAAATTCACGTAACGCTTTTTATCTGGGGTTGATTACGGATGTTCATGAGATTATAAAACTATTCTCAAGCTATGTAATCTTCGTGATAAAATCTGGGGATGAAATAAGAATGGATAATTACTTATCTGAACTAGTAATAACGTTGTCTAGAGGGCACTGAAGAGCGTATTCGTTTGGCAATAACGTTAGGTATCTAAAATAAATTATAATATAAAGTGAAATGAAGCTCAAAGTTGAGATTTTTGAAGTATCAATATGGTTCAATACTTTCAGTTAAATATCAGTAAATAATAGCAGTATATTATAACTTAATATATATAAATTACGTGACACGTTGTTTGTCCGCGAAACGATTTCAAGTAAATTTGTACACCGTATGCAGTTTGATCCAACTTGAATGACAGGATAACCTTATATCTTATATCTCATATAATTTATAGTCGCAGTATTATTTAATTGACAATTATTCGTTTATTATTATTACCCTATGTAGTATTTACAATATGTCCATGTTTGGTTTTTTTACATTACCAAAAAAATCTTAGACTAAACCTCGAAACACACCTGTAACTCCCAAATATAGTACTAACTAGTATTCTTAAAATTTATGCAAAACAGCAGAAATGTTTTTTATGATTTTCTTTGTTCTTTTATCATATATAGCTACATTAAATATTTTATGTATATATTACTCCTTCAAAAAGAATGTTTCTGCTCACTTTAATAAACTGATTCATAGATCATATATATAAATATATAAACGAGATACAATTGTCTTACACTTTAATCACATTTTAATCCATATATATATACATATATGGTTTAAAATGTGAGCAGGAAGAATGTTTATATACAAATCCAATTTTTCTTTGCACCGCCTTTGAATTTTCTGCACTTCCTTAAGGTTGACTGGCAGAAAATGCTATTAAGCATTTATAGCACGCCTAATATTAATGAAATATATTTTGAACGAAAATAAGGTAAAGGTGATGTTGGAGGTTTGCCGTAGTAATTACAAATTCACTCAGAGGACGCAATGCTTAGGAATACTAAAATAGAGCACCCCACATTAGTATATATTTTTTACTACGTTCTTCATACCAAAACGTAGCAGCATTAAGCCAAGGTCATAAGGCAGGTGCCACAGTTAAATCATGAAAAATTTAACTACCTTTTGAGTGAATAAATGAACAGGGTATGAAATGAGTTGCATAATCTTTTAATTTGCTTTTTTATTACAGGGAAAAAGTTAATGGATTAAAACATTTGCCATTGTAGTCCACCGGGATGTTGCGGAGAAGAAATGAGGTAATATTTCAAATCTATTCGCCATTGTATTGTTTGTTTCACTCTGTTTTTCTTATTTGCGTGAGAATAATAAAAGTACACCGCGTTAGGGTAAAACGTAGAGTTATTGTTTAAAATTTCTTTTGTTCTCCGACTCGTATAGTATTTTTTTTCTTTGAGGACTGTTAAGAAAAAAGTTGGACTTATTAGCTTTTACCTTGCTTACCTGACTGCTTACCGCAAAGGATTAAGTTATAATCAACCAACGACCTCACTATTATTAACGACTACTTTAAAAATGTCTTACCATTTAAAAGTAAAAACGCCATTATTGTGGACACCACAATTAAACGTTTACGCCTTCTAGTTTCTTAAAATTACAACTGTCTTTTGCTTTTTCCATGCATCGTGATGTAAACGGCTTTTACGACAGGGCAAGATAGCAATCTCTACTCGTGCATAATGCGCCCTTATTCCCTTCCTTCTTTTTTGAAATCGCAATTAGTTTTCCATCTTTGATAGCAATTTATACTCTTCAGTATTTGTTTCAAATATGTATTCGTTTTTCAAATATGTAGATATGTGTAGCTATTTTACACAGCACAACTTACCAAGCAGGATCCGTAAGAACATTTTTTCCGTTAAAGCTGTAGATTCTCGGCGCATGAGCGAATAGGGCGCCAGAGCCATCAAACATTTCTCCCCAGGAGTTGAATAGGACATCTCCTCGCGTGTTGACCACTGGTATCTCACGATCCACCCAGCTGACTATCGAGTCTATTGTTTGAACCCTGATAAAAAAGCAACAGTAAATAAAAAAAATATATTGATCAAAGGTTGTGAAGAAAAGTCTGTAATTAATAGACACGACACCTTGGATATTGTCATTCGAATTTTGATAGCTCATTGAGTCTTGATTGCTTGTTAGATAGAAATTGCGATTGTGATTGTGCCAACAACAACTCCTAATTAAAATTGTGAAGATGAAAATTCACATTATTATACAACCTTCAGTTCCAAAACTACGTCAAAAGAAACAAAGGGACTTGTTATAAACGTTGAAGAAAGTCTCGCTCTAAAAATGGAATAACCGTAAAATTTTTAATGCACTATATTTCTAAATTTAAACTTCTCAATTTAGCCTGAAAACGATTGAAGTTAGAAAAGAACTCGCTTCTACAGAAGGATAAATTTTACCTGGATGATATAAAGGCGCGAAAAGTGCCGTCGAGGTCAGCACGTTGAGCTTGTCGATGGCACTCGTAGTTTGTACTGCTCACACCGTGCATGTCGCCTGTGTGAGGTTCGTTGAGTGCCGCTAAGCGTAACTAATAACAAAAAATGTATTAATATTTCAAATAATCAAGCTTATAATGTGTAGATTAGCCTGTATTGACTCCAAATAAGACAAGCTTATATACTAATGAGTGTGGGCGGCTCGTCTTTATATCGCACCGTGAGAATAAAAAGTACCTTATGCGAAATTTATATTTTGTGGGAAATAATTTGATACCAAAATTTGGGACGTAGTATTTATGTTTGACTGACTACGTCATAAGGAGTAGATAATACTTGGATCTACTGAATTTGCTAATATTTTTGTTGAATAGTGAATGTAAAACTTTTTTTAGAAGAGGAACATGTCATGGAATCGAACTTTTTAGTTTAATTAGCGATTGTTCAATAGGTATTCGTAATTGTATGTATTTCCTCTATAAGATTCTGGAGGAAGGGAGGAAAAAGAAAATTGAGCTTAAATGAATCTGTAAATAAATTCTGAAATATTCCACGGAACTATGTTAGTAACCAGCGGTTTATTTTTATACATACCACAGGCCCTTCACCAGCAGGATTCTTGTGATGAACCAGACTTGAAGTTTCTAGAATATTTTGAAGAGGCGTTCGCGTTGGTCCGTTACCAGGTGGTGTATGAATGGCCAACAATGATCCCATCTGTTTAATCGATATTTATGCAGTTAACGAAATGAGTTTTACATACGTAAAATAAATACTGTAAGATTCAGCTATAGGATTGAGAAATTTAGTGTAAGGTGCTATATTAAGTAGTTATCCAAAGATACTATGTTGAGACATATAGGTGGCAATTGTTTAAAATATCACCAATTTACTTCCTCTCTGGACGTTATAAAAGAAATTGGTGAATTCATGTAGACCGTTGACTGGAAAGGTACCACTGTCACACCTATTTCTAACGTGAAGCAGTTTAAACGTTAGTTGAACGGATTTGGATGCCGATTGACTTAAATCCGAGGCTTGAATAGCAGATCTATCCCGAAAACATGTTGGAAAATTCCAGTCATTACCCGGTAGGATTGTTAAAATTAAGAAATTGGATGTTAAGACTGTAACTCTTTAAATGTTAGCCTAGCTAGTTAGTTAGTTAGTTAATTATTTACGTTATTTTTTTACCAACTTTTAAAAAAACATCTTTTGCATAGTATATTAGTTTTTAATTTTTGAAGCAAAACTTTTTACCCCTGTCTTCTACTTTTCCCAAGGGACTACTTAATTATTGTACCACAAGTGGTGGAGTAGTGGAAGTGGCATATAAATGCAAACATTATTTCTCAATGGCCTTACAATTTGTTCGAATTAAATACTCTATATTGTTGTTTTTTAATATATTTTCCCGTGAATAATATTAACTACAAAAAATCACAAGAACAAATTAAAGTTAAAAATGTATCTACGCCAAATTCATTTCCTTTATAGAATATGATACATAAATAATATAATATAAATACATAAATAATATAATTTAAACATAAAATATTGCTATCGCAGAATATAAATCCTCTTCTAATTGCATGTGTAGATGTCATGTTTGTATGCAACAGTGATTTCGTATTGTATTTGTGTCATGCACTCACATTCACTTTTCATTGTGTTGTGTAATTAGTTCCGTTGAGGGCCATTAAATTATTTTTTCAAGTTGGCTTTTAACCTAAATAGAAATTTAATTACAGTATCATGTACTGTAATAGTATGTGATACACGTACCCGTGAATTGTGTTCTACATCATGCCATATGCAAATCAAATTGACATTTTCGTGACAATGCCATGCTGTATGCAGTCTAGCTTGCTTTACTGCACCTCGAATATTTCTTTTATTTTAAACAAAACCATTCAACTACGTTGCCTTATAGTTGATAGTCTAGTTACCTGAACATATAATCCTACTCATGATCAACTAATAATTATACAAGGCATAAATTTACACTTAAAATTTTTAGACATCTGATCTGTGGCATGAAGATTCTTTACAATGTTTCCTGTGTCGTGAAATGAAGTCATAATTAATCTTATTTAGTGATAATTAAATTTGTTAAAATTTTCGGAAAAATCAGAGATGCTACTAAGCTGATAATGACATTTTTAGCTACTGCTTGAAGTACTTTCTGCTTTGGTAAATCTTTCTTCCTAGACCAATAGTATTGAATAACACCACTTCCACTTTTCCCGGAGATATGGTAGAAGACGACTTAGAAATAAAATCCAGAAGATGGACAGCAGCGTTTTCCTGTGTTTTTTTTACCTAAATCTAACGATAAAGCAGGCGGGCAGTTACCGTCGACTATGGACATTTGCAACACCAGGGGAGTCGCCAATGCATCACCGGCTTTGAAGGAGAGCTCTTTTCACACCTTTTTTTAAGAGCCCCATGTCAAAGCGCTCCGGGAATACCTCAGGAGGAAGCAAATTCCACATCTTACACGTCTGTGGTAAAAACGAACGTGCAAACCGAATCGTGGAGGACCGCCACGAGTCAAATTGGTGTGTTACATCAACACCCACTGCGGTCATTGGTATCTGTGACTATATCAAAACCCCCGGGAGGCCTGTATAGACTTCAAAATGTTGTTGGGTGGATCTCAAAGTAAAATGTATAGCTTACAAAAAATTTATCTGACGAATACTTTGTACTTTACCAGAAATCGTGTGCGCAAAAATTAAACAACATCTTACAAAAAACTTGAAGCATAATCAACTGTTACGACGACCTACGTGGTGGAGCGGGCACCATACCGGTCTGACACGTAGTGGGTTCCGGTTTCGATCCCCGGCCAGACAGACATCTGAATTATGAGTTTACATTTCTGATCTGGGTCTGGATGTTTGTGTATTTGATATTTATGTGTCAGGAGAAATACCTAGTGTGAGGCTATGAGTGAAGAAAGCGTTTGTTTAAAGCGTTTATTTAGTTCACTTATATATCTATAAAGTATCCACCTTTTCTGAACTCAGTGATTTAAATTCACGATGAAAGGTATTTAAATAAATCTTTCAACAGTTTCTCTAGCCATACAAGTATTTTCCTGAGAATTTTAACTGACTTAGGTCTAAGCCCATTGGGATGGAGTGAGTTCCGTTTAAATAAATGGATAGCGGAAAAAGAACGATATTCCCAAAAGGACGCAAAGTGGATGTTTTTTCGCCTTCAGGAATAAGATTACCTTAAACCCGTACAGAAATATATCCAATTGAAACTGTCAAGTTTATTCCCTTTCTCTAAAAGTTCTCTAGCTTTTGGAGCGCTTTAATAATAACGCTGGAACTAATGAAATAATTTTTCGTTCAAGTATTATTTATATTCTATATCGTAAATTTTAATAAAACATATTTATAATTAATTAATAATATAATTAAACTTGTAATAACTACTTTAATTATTGTATTAATTATATTTTTTTTTTCTCTTCTTACTTTATTTACACATTTTTTAACCCCCGACGCAAAACGAGGGTAATGTAAGTTTGACTTCTATGTCTGTCTGTCTCCGTGTCTATCTGTGGACAGCTCCAAACCGGGTGAACCAATTTGGATGCGCTTTTTTTGTTAGAAAGGAGGTTTCCGGGTGCTGGTTTTTAAACATGTTTGATCAAATTCGGTATAGCCATTTACCAGTTATTACAGGTAAAAGTAGTGCTGAAAAATCAAATTTTATTGAATATTCACATGTGGGGTATCAAATGAAAGGACATAATAAATAACTCACACTTAGCCATATTTTATCAAAATCGGTTCGGTTACTAGATATTATGGTAGTTAAAAGTGGAGACGAATAATCGTATATTGTCAAATATATTCATGTGGGGTATCAAATGAAAGGGAATGATGTGTTAATACACACCTCATTGTAATCAATTAGGCATGTTTTATCAGCACCGTATCAATCATTTACATTGTATAGGGAGGTGAAAGTGGGGATGAATAATTGAAAATTGTCAAATACACCCAAATAGCGTATCAAATGAAAAAATTGACATTACAAACACTGTCCATTCCATTGAATCGGTCACTTTGATAAAAGCTATGGTAGATGAAATGTTAAATATTAATCGCATACCAAATCATCTCATCTCATCATATACATCTCATGAACTCGTTTTTTTGACAATTGTGTAGTTGCTGTTGTACCTATAGGCCTTTACAACTTCACCGGAGTTAGTTATGGCGAGCCTAAAGCTCAAGCCGGGACAAGAAGGGCTGGCTAACTGGCTGGAAGACTGGGTTGGGAAGGGGGAATGACTTCGGTCCCCGTTTGCGAGGTTCCTTGGCCTTCCTCCTTCGCTAGAGGGAGGGACGATTGCGGACTCAGCTTTTTACTAGAGCCTTGGCCTTCCGACTCTAGTTTAAATATGGATTGCGGCTGACCCAAGGGCACCTCCTGTGAGGTACGGACCTATGCTTAGGTCAGTTAGTGTGTAGAATCTGTTGTTGTTGTGGGTGTAAGGGGGCGGGGAGGGGATTCCCCTTGCTAAAGGGCGATATCTGTCGTGATCTTATCATCAGGGTAGTCTAGGATATGTCTGGGGCGTCCATGCATTGACAATAAGCTGGTTGAGATGGTCTACAGCTTTATCAAAGTAGATTTTAAAAAACCTGCGTCATGTATCGAGCGATGGTGGGCAGCTCAAGGTCTTTATGGAGGTCTACATTGTGCACGTACCAGGAGCAGCCCGTGACCATGTGCAAGAATCTATTTTGAAAATTTTGGTATCTGTCAATGAGCCTTACTTGTGCGAAGACTACACTGGCTTATATCATGTCATGTCATGATGATGGGTCTAACGCAAGCTTTGTGTAGGGTCACTTTATGACGAAGTGCCATTTTACTCTTCTAGCCTAACGTGTAACAGAGACGCCCTAGTACGAAGGCGACCCTGTCTCTCGTTATTTTGATGTGCTGAGCGAAGTTTAACCTATTGTCTAGTGTGACACTTAGGTATTTGGCGGACTTGGACCAAGGGATGGGCTTGCCGAAGAGTGATACATGTTTCAGTATCCGTCGGGTTCTGTGTGAGCAATTCTTTTTGCCAGAGAGGTAGTTAGCCGTTCTGGAAAAATGGACCACTTGGCTTTTATCAGGATTTACCTCTATCCTCCACTTTCTGAACCATTCGCCTAAGGCGGAGGCCGCAGATTGGAATTTTGAGGTGGCAACTGAGGGTGTCATTCGCAAATAGATCTAGTTCCACGTTTGGGTGGCGAGGTATATCGCTTGTCTAAAGCGTATATAGAAGGGGGAATAGGGCAGAGCCTTGGGGGACTCCAGCTTGTAGTGAGCGAGGGGTGAGCATGTACCATCGACTCTGAAGCGGAATTGGCGATTTGATAAGAAGTCTCGTATGATGGTCACGAGCCTGTCCGGCACTCCTAGGTGGTAGAGCTTGTAGAGCAAGCCCTTGTGCCAGACTTTATCAAATGCCACATCAACTCGTATTTGATATTATAATTATATACTCTAAGAAATACAAATGTGCCTACATTTGTATTCTATCTTTTTTTAATAAAACAAAATTAAAATTAACAAAAAAGAAACCAACGCTATAAAGATAATTAATTGAGCTAATATTTAAAAAGTAAAAAAATAATATCCAAAGATGAGCCATCAAATTCGAGCGAGTTACACCTATATTTTAATTATTAAAATTGTGCTACAATGTCGCGGCGGGGTTCCGCTAAGTTTAGAGACTAGATCCATACTACCTAGATAAAATAAAATAAGGATATGCCAGAATTGTCACGTTCACAGGCTTAGATAGATAGTCAACCGTATAAAGGGTCTGGCTTAGTGAAACGGTACCCCTCCACCTTTTTGGTTGGATGTTTCAAAGAGATTCAAACAGACAAATCAATTTTAAACCTATAAATAGACAGACGAAATTTTAAAAAAATATTATAATGTCTATTACTACTTATTCTCAGTCTTCCAAATATTTTCCCAAATACATGCGATGTATACCCACGCAGAAGTTACACGCATGGTATGGTTGGCGAAATACCTACAAAAGTAATATTTGAAGCAGGGACCCAATTGAATCGTTCTAATTAGGTGCTTTTAATGAGATATTCTATTGAGAGATCTTCCAACTTTTGAATAATTGGACGATTTTGATAAAATTCAATTATCTGGCCGAGTCAGTAGTTAATTATGGAACTTCCGAGCCTTGGCTGGTAATACGATTTTAGTATTTTGTTTTTAAGGTGTGGTAGTTTACCGGATGGAAATCGGATTCGGTAATGATCTAATCTTCTCAATTATGGGAGGTTCTTTCATGAGCCTGATCGTTAGAATAACGATAGTAATCACCTAAAGGCCTACACACGCGTGTGACGATGACCTTGCTTACGGTACTAAAAGGGCGACGTAGAGATGTGGTAGTTGACTGCGGGAAGGGGATGCGCATTCCTCTGACCGGTGAACTAAGCGCGAACTGATAGTATGTTATTTTAAATCCTAGGAACTTCGCTGCGCATTGTCGTCAGCATCACATTTTGCGAAATTAGCAAAATTTGATGCTGATGCTTGACGAAAAAGTTGATTGTTATCTACTGATAAAAATAAAAGACATTATGACATGCTCGTATAACAGCTCCGTGTTAGAATTATCTGTGACATGGGTACAATGTTTGGTTACAAAGTTGAGTACACAAACACCCAGAACCTCTTAATCTGACTTATTATGATTTCTCCTTCGTTAGGTACCAAACTCTAGACTTTGCGGTTTAGACCTAAACGCTGACCGCTCAACCATTTGTGATTTTCGATTCTCAATCTCCTATCAAAAGTTTGGCTAAATATTCCTAACTTGACTATAGTTTCAATATAGAATACTATAATGTAACTTCAGTCTTCATACCTAAACCCCAGTATCCGGTTCTGTTATTAAATTTTACTTTCATAGCGTTATTACTGCCGATCCAATTATCTAGCCACAACTGAAAATTAACTATATATTGTAACCACGTTAACCACCGACACGTTAGTAGCGGAAATTGCTGGAATTAAATATTATACACTAGCTACGAGCTGTGACTTTTACTTACATTCGTTTAATAAATTATGGGTATATCCGGACTTCATTTTGAATTAATTATCGATATTTGTTTACCATTGTAGTAACTTGATATCCATATTGTAGAAATAATTGTGCGATGTATAAAATTTTTATTTAATTTTTTTTTCTATACGATTGAAGTAGCAAACGAGCATGCACGGTATCTGATGATAAGTGGTCACTGCCACCCACGGAAATCAATGGAGAACAGGGATTCTATCTGAAGTCAACCACAGATGCGTTGCTACTACTTAAAAACTAAAATAATCGCCTCATATGAAAGTGTTCCGACAGCAACATGCTTCCACTGAAACGTAGGAACTTCTTCACGCTAGAAATAAGTGTGTACAGTTTTCCCCGGTCGAGTCATACCCAGGCCATTGGCCACAACCACATTGTAATAAACATATATACTTTACATCGAAGGTAAGTAGCAAAAAACAAATGAGCAAAACTTCAACTGATGTTAAGTGATCGCAGTGAGTACAGTTCCTTATTCATGAACTCCAAATAGGATCGCTCGAGTTTGAGGTTTATCACTAAGTCAGAAAATCTAAGCATCGTATCTCTGACGCAATCCCTCTCAACAACTCCCTCCTTCTGACGCAATCTTACTAGATTATATCAGACGGAGGATACGTTTTACTAAGGTTTTATTACTATAATAACGCAATTATTTGTATTAAAGCAAAAGTAGGTGTGCCAATGATACAATACCACATAGATCAAATCACGCAGATATTAAAAAATATACAATTTTAGCATGTAATACTCACAGCTACATATTGCCAGCCGTTGTTAACACGGACGAGGAGAGCTTGTTCCTGTATCACGTACGCCAAAGTACCTCGAGGGCAATTTGTTCCCAACTACGTCAAACATGGCATCCGATTAATATACGGAACAATAGCAATAGCACAAATGCTTTCGTAATTAAAATTTATTGCCGGCGCCGCACTTGGCGTTTGTATATTTTTTTCTATATTTGCAATTGTTAGAATAATACGAAGAACAATACGTATTTTGTTATCGAAACATGTATTTTTGGAGTTTACTCATTAAGAATCGATTTTTATATACGTCGCCCCGGTATGAGAAAAATATGAGTAAAATCTAGTAATCGAATGACCTCGTTTTGTTGTTGGTGCGCAACGTATTGTGCGTAATTGTTTATTACTTTAACAATTGATTATTACTTCAAGTTTTCTCATTCGTCGCATAGATGGGGCTGTATACAACAATTGAAACTTATTTAAATTTAATTTTATTGCGCCTGTTTAGACAATCGTACTTAAGGAGTAAACTCCAGTCGTGCGTCGGAGCTGACACACAGTTTTTTTTCTTTTTTTTTATATCATAGTATCGCGAAATTGACCCATTTCAATAATGAAGGTATATTTACAATATGTTATTTTTTTACTGAATTTATGGCACGAATAATACAATATAACTACAGATATTTTAGGTTTGGTATTTTTAAGTTTAATTGTGCTTTATATATGGGGGACATCAAAACCGCAGGTCAACATTCACATTTAGCTTTGAAATTTTGCGTAAAATTGCTTATTAATTGCTCATAATATTATAAGAAGTGCTTATTTTATAAATAAAAATAATTTAAATATTTAAAGTTGACCAGTCATTCTAACGTCAGAATGGCTGTTCAACCTGGTTGATCGTTGGTTTATTGCTTACTTCACAATTTGTAAGCCATGAGCCTGTTATTATTTCTATAAGCTAACCAAGAGTCTAAAATATGTACTTGTTAAAAGTAGGAGAGCAACATTATTTTGAGCTCAAACTACTTTTTATTCTTTGTATTTATATTTGCTTATCTATTTATAATTATTTGATCATGGTAAGCAAATAAAATCAATGAATAGATAATTTTTACGCACAATTCTACATGTGACTGTTGACCCGTAGTTCTGACGTTCACTATAATATAGTGCAGTATGTACTCTATAGGGCTGCCAACATTTCGACGACAAAATATAGTATTTTTCAATGTAAGCTATAAAAATTTAGTAGATATACAAAACATATACTTTTTATAGACAAAACATAACATCTAGAAATAATATACTTGTTACTTATTTTATAATAAATCTTTATTGTCTTGCACCTTTTTGCATTTAGTATTTTTAAATTACTTATTTTTTTTTGTAAGTAAAAGTGTCATGCTTCTATAAATCTTAATGTAAAGACGTGTTCATGAACTCTGGAATTGGAGCTGATCGATATGTTTTTAGATTCTGGTTATGAAAATATAGTGTTATGCCATTATATTTTCAATAGTTTATAGTACGCAAAAACCAAATATAGATATAGACACAATACTATATTTAATAGTATAATACGGTTGGCAACCCTAGTACACTGACTTGTTTCTTTGTAGGTCTTTATAAAGTTACTAAGTCTACATCATATATAAGTAAATGGCTCTTAGATCGAGTTTATTACATTTTCTCGAAAAAGATCACCGTTTACGTTTTCAAAACAATGTAATGTATACCCGAAAACTAAAACGTAAACGTGTAATACATTCCATATTATGCCATACATATATTAGCGTTAATAGTTTCGAGATAACGTAATAATCTCGTACTAACTCGTAAAAGCTTACGCCTATTCACTAGAAAAACATACACAGTGTGCCCCGAAGGCATTAGGATTCAAATTGCGTAAAATATGAAATCCCTTTCAAAACACATTCGCTGAGAGAATTGCCAAGAAAACCACAAATGATAATCAAATATCCATTTCGGAGATTCTTCGAAATATTTAATTATGTTAATTTACGAAGAAAACAATGGAAAATGGTTATTTTATGCGTCTTAAAAAATCGTGTGAAGATATGACAGATTCGAACGTAATCAGCAAAACGGAAAATGATTATATATAAATAACTTAAACACGCTACATAATAACATTATATATATTGTTATGTAGTGTGTGTTTTTTTAAAACATTTACTAATTATAGATTTTATATAGACACTTTTCGTTTATTTTCAGTCTGATCTTAATAAAAGTTTGATTGACTATTAAGTTATTTACTTAGGGGCAAATAATATTACTAACATATTGCGGATAATAATGATTAAATCATAGCTTTAATAAATTTAAGTTTAAAACTCACCCGTATTAACGAATCTGTTGTTTTGAATAAAATAGTTCCCACTATAGCACGTCCGTCTTCATCATCCTCAAATTCAGCATTCTCTCCTAAAATATCTAATGGATCACGGAAACCTAATTAAAAATGAAATGACTCAAATATCATATTTACCTTTGATAAACGCAAAATTATTATCATCTTTTTCTTTGATAAAAGCTAAATTAAGTCAATTTTATCTTTGCTTACCGTATTGTTCTTGTGGATACTGCATGAGATGGTTTAGACTTCTTAAAATTTGTAAGGGATCACGTTGTTTTCCTGTTAATAAAAACACCAGTATTAAATAAAATTGAACAAATCCTTACATCAGTACAAATTGGAACCATTCAACTGAAGTATGCAGATAAGTGATAAAAGAAAACCTGCACTCCTACTTTAACGATATTAAATAGAAAAGTCTTTAAGCTAATTCCAATTTGAATACTTTTCCAACTTCACACCTTTTATTTACTGTCGCTTTAAGTGAAAAACTTTCAAAGAGATCGGCAAAAGAAAATGCAAATCGAATAAGGATCGGTCTGAATACCGATTGCGAATAAACAGTCTTAATCCCAAATGAATTTTCGAAATCGACTATCTAGGTATTATGAAATTATGGAAAGAAGTGAAATTTATTACGATAGGAGTCATCAATTAATACAAAAATATTACTACTGTTAATAACTATTATGTACGCTATTCTCATTTAATTTCCAGGGAATAGAAAATAACAGATATACCTACATGTACATTGTTCACGCTTGCGAAAGCAATTAATTCTGATCTGACATCATATGTTATGTATTTACTTAATTTAATGATTTAATAATTTCCTTTTTTAATATTAATAACATATCCAGTTAATATGTCCATTAATTAGCAAACGAATTAAGATGAAAAGGAAAATACGATAAGGAAATAGAACCCCTAATGACCCACCTGTGCCGGGCTCGCGTCGATTAATCCCAGGACTATCGGTCAATGTGTCGATCGGTACTTCGTTAAAGGAACCCCCAGGGGGGCCTGGTGGCCCTGGTGGTCCCGGGGGCCCAGGGACGGGTAAGTACTGGATGTTGCTAGCGGGGGTCCCTGCGGGTCCCGGTGGACCTCTCGGTCCTTCCTTCCCTGGCACGCCTGGGGTACCATCGAAACCTCTGTCTCCCTTCTCGCCCTTTACCTTTATACAAAGATTTATCAATTAACTACATGTAACATAAGTATTCCATCCAACGATTTGTTATTTTTATAAAGGCGCTAATTGGCGAGGATATCATTGATGATACGTTAAATCATGGAAATTTATTTAGCTATTAATAAAAATCTATTTTTAGAAATTGTTCAAACGCTATCGCTGATAATAAACATCCCATAAAAAACATAAATGTAAAAAGCCAAGTTCATTACTGGCTACTCAGCCTACAAAATAGTTGATATCTTAATAGGTACCAAGTTTTGTATATTATTCTGAAATGAAGGTACAAGAAAACATACAGTTTTTAATTAAATTAAAAATGTTCAACTTCATATATTACCTGTTAAAATTTATTTATACTGATCATTTATTTAATTTAAGTTTAAAATTTTACTTGGCTCGTCTTTACGTATATTAAACCTGTAAGTTTTATTATATTTGTCTAATCAACTTATATTCCTTAGTTTATACACTAGTTACTGTATTTATATATAAAATTGAGTATTTTGGTGAAAATATTTGTTTTTTTTTTATGGGATATCATTATCTTAATATACAGAAATTATTATTTATCTTCAATATAGTAAAAACGCTGTCGCATTCTACACTCATGGCTCCACAGTAGGATTTTCTCCTATGTCTTGGGTGCCATAGATACACAAAGACGAATAAACAAACACCCAGAACAGAAATCTAAACTCATCATTCAAATGTCTGTCTGCCCGGGGATCAAATCCGTAACCCACTGTGTGTCAGACCCGTATGGTGACCGCTTTATCACGCGAGTGGTCTGTATAGTATAGTATAGATATAGCTATGTTAATTTATCTTAGGTACTGTCACATTATATTAAGTTCATGATTCCTATTCATTAATCCCCGTTTCCACGTTAGCTGATTTTTTATTGGTAGTTTGTGTTGTATTTCACAGGAAAGTAGGTTTCATGATCGCTTCGATAATTTCCATCGATGTCTTTATTTGATATCGCAAAAACCAACAAAACGCCATAAAGAAAAAAGCTAAGAGCTACCTTTTGCCATAAATTTTTTTTTTCAGACGCTCACTATTAAAAAATAAGTAAATTGAAATATATTTTAAATTGTAAAATTTGCTGTTTTCAGATTTTTTCCTTTATATGATCACTATTACCAGCTGGATAATAGTGTGCATACAAAGGAAAAAATAAAGCAGACTCAAAATTTCAAGTTTCTGGGTCACCTGGAAGTAGGTTAGGTTTTTGATATAAATGTCAGTCAATCATTGAAAAAAATGCCGATTTTTATATTTTTATAGTTCAATGATGTTCGGGCTATATGAAATTTAAGATACTAAGCAGTCTCAGAGGTTTTAATAAATATACCAAGTTTCATGTATCTTAAGTAATTTTCAGTATAGCTTAAGTAGATTTTGAGTTATTAAGGGGACAAAATTGTTCCAAATGTTTCTTCATTTGGAACTTTTGATCCCTTAAATAACACTTTCGTGGCTTTGTTGCCCGAGAATTTGGCAACACGCTGCCGCGTGTTTTTATTTTATTTTATGAGGAACCCATGTTTGAACCCGCTTTATCATATCATATTATGGTTCAAAGTTAAATTAAGTTTATTATCATATTGTACATGATATTACAAATTAACTATTTATTTATTTTATTCAATATTAACAACTTTTGTGTCAATATATTATATACCAGTTTTCCATTTTTATTATCCTCTACAGTAACTCGCTTCACGCTGAATCTGAAGCGTAAAAGGTTTAAGATTCCCATCCATTTAACATACACATCTGAATGCAACCGTATCTCTCTTATTGCTGTTAAAAAAGTATTTTATTATACATTACCTTGTCAAGGTCGGCTGGAGCGATGCCAGGATCGCCTTTCTCACCTTTCGGCCCCACCGGGCCTGGCTGCCCAGCTGCGCCAGGTGGACCCTGTAATAAATGTCTTTTTTATACCTCTCTAAAATTGATTGATGAGATTCATAACTTGTTTTTCTTGTTTCATTTTTATCGCCAAGCCAGTATACGGTATAAAGTTTGTTTTTTATTCTTATTTTTAATTCTTCTGCTGAATTCGTTCATAAAATACTTAGTTGAAATTGATATCATTTATCTTCATTATATTTGCGTTCATATCAAAAACTATAATTTAAATGTTTCTATGTACATATCGGTATTATTAGTGTGTAGGTATATAAGTATACATCGGTTTAAAATGCCAATGACTTCACATCTTACCGTCCATCCGGGTAATCCTATATCTCCAGACGTTCCATCGGTTCCTGGAGTACCTGGTGGTCCAGGTACGCCAGGTGGACCTCTAGGTCCGGGCGGTCCAGGATGACCACGTTTACCTCGTGGACCAACTTCTCCTTTTTCTCCCTAACAAAAAACATTAAAATATAACATTATTGCGTTTCATACGATCAAATGTCAATACGATTAGATTTATTATGTATTGTTCATTAGTGTCGTATTATAGTTAATTATCTTCCGTCTTCGCTGAAAATGTAATTAATTATAAAGAAAATTTATCTCATTTTACCATTTCATTAAAATTAATTTGATTTGAGTAGCTAACAACGTTTTTGTGTAAACTAATTACTGTTTGAAAGAAGATCATTTTCGTTCTTCATTTATTTACCTATAAATTTGTTTTTTGCTGAAGACATATTATCATCTCAGGTTCTGATTACTTCTGTGTATAATTAATTAAAGCAAAACGTCAATATTTCCATTTCTCTTATTCGCGGGTCTTCTCTGAGAGTTTGAGGGCCTAAGATCATAGAACACCTCTATGTAAAAAAAGCACTAATTAATATCTCTCTATGTTTTTCGTGTCCGTAAGCAAGAACAAGTGATAATTGTTTTCTAATACGGGTAACTACTACTACGGGTACTAACTGGTAAATCAGAGGTGCGTGCCTGGGATCCGAACATCGACATCCGTGCCTAAAAGGGCGAGTTTTAAGTACCAAGCTATTCCTGCTTTGAATTAGATGTAACAAGACAATGCAAGACATTTATTTTCTTCAACATATCTGTAATCGGTATGGGATGGAACACTTATTCTATAATGAGAAAATTTTCAACATAAGCAATGTTTGTTTGAAATTTTTGCTACACATCCTTTGAATTGTACTTCCTCCGCGTTTGTAAGTCCGATCAGTATATTTTTTTATTATCAGTAAAATTATAAGTGTCACAGGCACCGGTCTATATAAGCAAGCATTTAAACATATTAAACATTTCCAGGAAATAATTACCTTAGTCATTACGAGTGCCTCTTCTCTAGATATTGCTACAGGCCCAGGCGGTCCCGCATCACCCTTGTCTCCTTTGGGACCATTCATTCCTTGTGGTCCTTGGGTGCCAGGTAGACCCGATGGCCCTATATCTCCTCTTTCTCCAGGTTTTCCATCATTTCCTGGGAAACCTTGGGTACCTTCCATACCTCGGGTACCTTTCTCTCCCTGATAAGAAAAAAAAATATAGTCACAAACCAAAATACCATAATATTATTCAAGTTAACATTGCGCGATCTTAGACGCGTTGATTTTAATGTTTATTTAAGAATATTAGTAAAAATAAAAATTATATTTTATCATGCATCATCGGTGTTTACCTTACATTTAAATTTTATTAACTATGAAATTCATCGGTAAATATTATTGTTAAGCAATAGTTATTATTGCTATATTTTCTATTTGATCCATTTATGAGTATATTTATGTACAATTTGAATTTGATTGAATTATTTTCTTTTTCATAACCAAAGGTAAAAGACCCAAAATTAGAGCACTCACATTATGAGCAGCATTCATGGGCCACTTACACATATTGACGGACCAGCCAAGCTTATCGATAAAATTAGTGTATTTAGGAGAAATGTAATTTTCTATATATATACGGCACTCTCCTGATTACGTTATTATTTTGTTTATTCCATAATTTGTATGAAACATTAGATAGTAGATTTCAAGTCGTTTATGATATAATATTTCAGCGTCACATCGCTAATGTACTATTAACTTGTCACCATCGTGTTTTGGGATTTTAGTATGCAATTTGAATAATGTAATGAACCGGTGACCTCTAAAATCGTTATAATGAAGTTCATTGCTTTGTATTAATATTTATGATTAAATTTGAGGAACGCGAGGTAAATTAATTACACTATTAACAACCAACAATGTACGTACTCTTTAAGAACAATTCGTTATTCTGACACATTTTTGAGTACAAATTCCGCATTTTATTTGTCCCAGTTTGGACAGAGCCTGCTTCTTTTCCTCGCATAAAGGGTAAGTTTTGAATATTTAAAACAGTAATCCCACCAGCGTTTTATAAATTCTTTCCGAGACCAGCAATTTTCTTCTTGATATATTTTCTTGAAGAGATTATATTAAAATTTGTTCGAAATTTATTTACCTTACTTGAAAATATTACCTAAATAGCTTATAAGTTATGTTAGCGTATATATATTCGTTGAAAAATAATGGACGTAAACATTGTGGTCTTGGACGTAACTTTTTTATTCACTCTTAATAATAAGTATAATAATAATAAGTTTAATAAATAATAGCATTTAGTAATTCAAGTAGCACACAAGCATGTGTCCACTCTGCCCATGAACATTTGTAATAAACCCCAGATGAGGTTGGCCATGGATGCGATGCTACTCCTGAGGACTAAGTTGGAACGCCTCGGATAATTATGTCTCCATTGCCACACCTTTTATACCTAAATATAGAAGCGCTCAACTGTGTTATTATAAGGTAAAAATAGGTAGCGGTGACGCCTTAGGAGTAAAACCATAACGGGTTCTATCACCTTTTTTTTCTAAAGTTAGATAAAATCGTGGTAAAGTAGATCAATCAAGTCACAAATTTGATTAATACAATACGTTACTAGAGTAACTGATATGTGTATACAATATACAGTAAATTCTACAAAAATAATAAAAACTGAATACAAAATGTTTTTTAAGTATAATAAACGTCTTCGGTGTCACTTTGTAAAACTTGACACCTCATAAAGTCAGAATATAAGGCAGAAAGCACACAAGGTTGTTTATTGTAAGATTGATGTCAGCGGAACGTGTCCTAATTTGACGTATGAAGAATGTTTCAGACATACATATAACAATATTGTATGAACTATGTAATTACCTTTTCTCCCCTATCTCCCTTGTCGCCTTTCACGGTTGGGGTTGGCTGCTCCCGAGGCGCTAAGACATTACAAATATCGTTTATATTCAGTTAACGCTTAAAGCTCTATTCACATCTGAAGATTAACACACGACATTCGTTATACAGACGCAATCACATACGTCCGGCGTAATCATACGACCGGCGCTCTTGTAACAGCTTTATGTTGCAACGCCAGTTTGACGCCTTTGTATTAGGATGTGCAAAGAAAATTTTAACATTATCTTATATAATGGGAACTTGACATATATATCTTTTATAATTAGCTATTTAATAACACTAGTCTATGATTCTCTCCCATATCATTCAATATTGTAAACCACTTACAGGTAACTTAAACATTGCTGAAAATTAAATAAAATCCATCCACCCATCGGCCATTTATGCATATGAAGATTTGCGAATATTTGTTATTTGTATTATATCCGTCACGTGTCTGTAGATGTGAATACAGCTTTACACATAAAGCAGAAGTTATTAGTACCATGTTCAGGAATAATAATTTGAAAGTCGGAAGTTCGACAATGAAATGTTACCATAATTACTGAAGAACCAAGAATGGGTTCTGGGCGTTAAATAATTTATATCCGGCGACCTCAATTCACGCAAAGTTTCATAATGACTCGAATGAGGATTGTTATTAATGTGTGGAAAGAACAATTGTTGACTCAAGAAACAAGTGTTGTGTGGTTAGGAAAGTTGGTATGAAATTAACGAGTGAGCTGCTTCACTTATATTATTTGCAAATAAATTAAAATAATTTAAAATTATTCAATACTACTTATATCCGGCATGCTTTGCGTCTAAGTAGATAAATTATTAAAAAATAATGAGAAATTAATAAAACGTATTTTGTTAATTAAACATTAACTTTAATCAGTCAACAGTACATACATTTATGATATATAAATTTTATTTGAGCCAAAAACCCTTGCAGTCGTCCTCAAAACATCCTTCCAAAGTTTCATCAATGTGATCAATCGCTTCGGGAGTCATAGAGAATAAACATAGAATAAATGGTTTCTTTATTTATATAGAAAAAATATGAATTTAAAACAGCTTACTTAAAATATTCTTAGCCTTAATGTTTTCATCAGTAAAGTTTGTTAAAAATCAACTTGTTGCAAATACATGTTTTTCTTGTGTTGTTTTAATAATGTATCATTATGTATTCAAGTTACTTCGTTAAAAATAATTCAAAACATGTCGTGTTTTGCTCGTTAAAAACTTTATTATAGGTGATTTAACATATTTGCGCGCGATTTTTACGTGTTATTTGTAAACAAAAATAAAAAGTATTTAGTTAAAAGTCGACCTGATTATGACAGAGAGTTCTTAATCCTATTATTTTAAAACTAAGATGGTAAAAAGCATAATTTGAATGACAATATCAACAGTATCAAATCCTTAAACTAAATAAGAAACAAATGCTATATGAAAATGAAACGTATTGTCTTAAAACTATAATGTATGATTAAGTAAGCAGTATAATTATATTATCATAGTAACAAACTTACCTAATTGCGAAACATCAGTTATAATAGAGTTTTCTGACACAGCTGCAGCAGCAGGTATCGGTGGACCTGGCGGTCCCGGAAGGCCTCGAGCTCCTAAAGAGTCATTCTTTTAGTAACAATAAGTACTTAGAGACTACACGCCCTTGAGTTATAAATTTAAATAAAATGTAAATGACATATTTTATGTTTTATAATATAAAATAATGCAGTAATTGATGGAAAGTGGCTTCTGCCGTTTATGGACATTTGTAACCATCCCCAAGATAAGATTAGAGTCTTATCTGAGGTTGGACTCAAATTCGCTGCTATCCGTCACGACTGAGTTAGATGCTAGATAGATAGTTAAATGCCTCAGATAAGTATGTCTCTCTTACCACACCTTTATTGCCAGAATATAGCAGCACTTATCACTGCTGTTATTGGTAATAGGTGTGGGGGTGGTGCCGCCACCGTCCTACCGCAAAAGGTTGTACAGGCTTAAAAAGAACCATTATAACAAATGGTCCCAAAAACCCAATAAAAACAAGGTCTATTAGATGTGTTGTAGGTTTTTTACTGTTTGTGGACTCCTCGTGTCCTTCAAACCATAACAGCATAATATATACTACTGTTATAAATCTGAAAATAAGTACAGTATTATGAATGAAAAACAAATCCTACGACACCCTTCTGACTCACAGTTCCTCTTTATATACGACCCACGAGTACTACAAAAAAATAAGCACCCAGACTTAGACATAAATCTAAGTAAATTGTTCCATGTTCGAGTGAACTGGGATTTAACTACATTCTACACGAGAAACAGGTCTTATTACAATTATGTATTTTAAAACTATAGTGGAATGTGATTATTTAAGATTTTAATTCTTTCTTCTAGATATTCTTGACCACCTTTTGAAGTCAACAGCAGTAGAAGTTATTTAGATTGACTAAATACTTTCCTTAGCTCCAACAATAAAAGGTGCGATAGAGGATAAATAAACTGACAATTCCGGAGTTGATGTACACCTTTTACGTTTCACCTAAGACCATAAAAACGCTGAACTCCCAGGGGGAGCGAAATAAAACGCGTAATACCCCCGTTCGTAACACAGCGCGGCAACTCTAAAAAGAAAGTGCAACGATAAATAATACCAGTACATTCCGAGCCTGTATCTCAAGGGTCCAGCGGAGAGAAATAAAGATTTTCCAAATCGTTGCTATAAAGCCCTAAAAATCTTGCGAACGTTCTCCACGCATAAATAAGGGGCATAGTGAAACATAAAATTTGATGGTTGAGTTAGTTTGTTACCTTTCTCGCCCTTTTCGGCGGGTCGGCCGTGCGCGCCCGGTAGTCCGGGTGTGCCATCCCGGCCGGCCTGCCCTCGCTCCCCTTTAGCGCCATGCGGGCCTCGTAGACCCACGTAACCCTGCAGGGTTAACACAGTTATAAGCTCACGGGTCGTAGGTAACATAACGTCACGTTACGAGGGTCAAACCGGCGGTGATTGCATTAGGACGAAGTTTATTTTCCACATAGGTGCCTACTAAATTAGCGACGCGACGGCCTGTGAGATTTCGCTTTGATTTCATCGTTTTCACTAAGCGTTTTCCTCGTACGTAATCTCTTTCGGCTTACAAATTTTTGTTGCCTATTTTCACGTTAAAATAATGTTTCATAATGACACAAACGTATATGTATAATAGCTGGCGTGTCTCATTATGTTAGTGCGGAAAAGGCCGCTTTGAAATTCTGCCGTGTAATGCTGAGTAGAGAGCATTGTGAAAGACACGGCACAAAGTTAGGTCTAGGTGTTTTATTAATACTTTTTCCGCGCGGCCTTTGTATAACTCACGTATGACGTAGTTGAAGGTTATTAAAATAGTTGCTTGAATATTTTTTTCATATCTAAGACAGCTGACGACGTAATAATACATTTTTTATTACCTTGTGAATATTTTAAAATAAAAATCAGAAGGTATTAATATCGTCGTAACAATTGAGTTAATTTTTAATTTAGATATGTGTGTACCAAACCCAATTAGTGAAAATTAAAAAAAACAATACTTGAGAAAAGTTATTATATGCATGATATTAAGTTTTAGTACTTGCTATACAAATCAAAAGTTACCTTATATCCAATAGAAACATAAGTTCGTTTGAAATATATTTATCCCTGATTGTAAAGTAAATAATTTATCCTTTTATTCAATACTGCTGCGCCCCACGGTTTCACCCGCGTATTAGTTACAACAAAGAAAATTAATTTATGTATTTAACTTGGATAAGAATAAATATTATATTTATAAAAACAATTTCGCAAATAATGCATTATTTTGGAACAAATTTGGTTAGCATATAAAAGGGTACAGTGAGTTTACCTGAAAAGATAGACATATGCTGTCGCTGACTTTTTTTAGAACTTTTTTAAAGGGGATCAATTCTGTCATACATAATTTTTACGAAACTTTACTCGTT
>MOOZ01004401.1:27571-42332 GCA_002930495.1 Cecropterus lyciades
TGAGATAAGGTTATCATTATTATTAGATTATCGGACTCCTAATTAGACGCAATTAATCTTAACTATTATACTTTTTTTTGACAAAACAAATTGAGATTTGATAACGTTTGAGCGTGTAACTCCTGGAGGAGACAATTGGACTAATGAAGAGTAGCTCTTTTTTACCCAACTGCGTCAAAAGGGGATAATGTTTGAGCGTATGTATGTATGTATATGAATGTTTATTTTTTTGTATGTATGTCCATTTCTTTGGCACGCGCTACAGTCCAAACGGCTTGACGGACTGTGACGTAAGACATATCATTAGAATCGTCTCAGTTTGGAAAGTGACATAGGCTTTATATTTTTTTTTAATGTCACATGGAAATAGAGGAAAAAGGAGGCAGGAGAGACGACTATCTTATATATATATATATTACTATTTTAATATATAGAAGTAGTAAACGAGCATATAGTCCACTTGATGGCAAGTGGCAAGAGAGATATATTTATCCACCGCCACATATGTCTTGACCTGCTATCATAACCCCATGTAAGATTGATTTTATTCGGCGTTGATTACAGATGTCCATGGGTGGCAGTGGTCACTTACCATCAGGTGGACTGCATGCTCGCTTGCTATTTCCATACTTTAAAAAGGTGGCCTTCGCCGTCCATGGTTATCAGTAATCATATAAGGTACCAGATATCGACCACATGCTACCCCTGAGGACTGAGTTCGAACGCCTCAGATAAGTGTCTGTCACTGTCTCACTGATAAGTGTCATTACTATTGTTATAAGGCAAAAATAGATGTGACTGAAATATTCATTATTTTCATGGCTCTCACTGCCACGATTTCATTATTAATAACTAGTCATACACTAGGATTTTTTAACAAAAAAACAGCTTTTAATGTTCTCCCATTTGATACACAATAACAAGGCCAAGACCATTAAAGTCGTGAAACTGAATACTTTAACAAACATAACTCACTCCAGCCTTAAAATCGAATCCATCCATAAACTTCAAAGTAACGGTCAAGTGTTAAAATATTTGATTGCAGCAATAACTTTATCATAAATCTATTCTTATATAGAGATTTCGTAAAAAAGTAATTTACCGCTGGGGGAAATTATGAAACGCTACACGCGATCTAATGGACCCATTTTTCATAGACTTGATGGGCAGTGAAATTCTAAATAGGCAATAAATAATGTCCTACCAAAATACGTTTCATTTTATAAACTTTCCGAGGACTGATAAATGTACAGTGTCTCTTAGAGCGGAAATTATGTGCAATGTAATTTATTAACTTACAGCGTTATTAAATATCTGTTGATAAATATGTATTTTAGGTTTCAAAGGTATAACATTATTATTTGACTAGCTTATTTTCGCGGCTCCGCCCGCTACAATCAGGTTTATTAATGTGTTAATTAAACCAGCTCATAAACTATCTATATACCAAATTTCAGCGAAATCATACGAGTAGTTTTTGTGTGAAAGAGTAACTAACAAACACACATACATCCTCACAATATCGTCGCATTTATAATATTACAATAAAAAATTGCGAATTTTATGTAGCATATAATTTGTTTTTTTTTTATTTTTTATTTTATTTGAGATGATAAATATTGAAAGGATATTAAGAAAAACACTCAGTTGAAATAAATATTAATCTTTATTTTTAATTTAACGGACACATGTAATAATTATCATTGAACACTTACTTTTTCAACTTCACATAAAATTCACTATACTTTTTAGAACAATTTGAGTAATAACAAAATTAACATAATATTTAGACTTTGAGTACATAAAACAACATTTCCTGCTAGCAGTAGCAATTTATAAATCTATACATAAATATTTCTAAACAAATATTTCTAACAACTCACTTATATACAAAAAACAAATTCACACAATATTCTCATCTCCTCATAAATATTACTTAGTGACTAAAAATACACGTACGAAAAAGCAGTGTCATCTGCAACTAGATATTGTTCAATTTGAAAATCATTCTATAAGCGCCATGTGGGTTCCGAGTGATAGCGTTCATAAATCACAACCGGAGCGGGTATTTATTTATATAATTTAAAACTTCCACAAATTTTACTACTTATAAAACTTCAAAATTATGAAAACTATTTTAATTCCTTGTAAATTATTTATTCAAAAATCTACACGTAACAATTTACTCTATGGTGTACGTTATATAGAAAATAAAGTATGTATTTATTATTTTTATTAAACTTACAGTATATACTAAATTAGGCCGCTAATTATATCGTTGTTCATTGAATTTGATACTAATTTGTCCGTAGTCTTATAGGAACACACTATGTTAATTTTTATTAGAAATGTTGAAATTGGGAGATAATATACAATATTTTTAACATGGTCTCGTTTTTTAACGTAATGATTATCGTTTATTAAGAAAGTGAAATTAATTTATGATTTTAGATTCAAGAAATGAGTCATAAATTTGTGAGTTTAATGAAGCTAATAATACATTAATAATGATAATTATAAATGGTTGAAATTTTTATTTGGGTTTTTAATTCCGCCTAACGCTATCACTCGAACGCCATGCCACTTCCTCACTTGCACTGTGACTACGTAATTAATAATAAAAAACACATTGATTATAGTTTTTGCAACTTACGATTGCGTATTTTGAAAATCTATTAACTGTATTTAAACCAAATAAAGAAAGAATAAAAGAAAGATGAAGAAAATAAAATAAAGACTTTAAGTTCATCTTCTGAATACACGCATTCGTAAGTAAGCAACTTTATTAATTAATAGTTCATGTCACAATTGACAGTAATACATAATTATATATATTTAATAAAATACTATTAGTGTTTTGTTCTGTGAATTTGTATCTATTAATGACTTGTCAAACTGTCAACGAGTGTTTAATAAGTGATATATCCGAAAAATAAGTCGTTAAAAATATGCATGTTAATGTTGACGTAATACGTAATTTTAAAAACGTTGTAACAAAAAATAATAGTTATTTCTGGTTTAAATCGCTTATTATTTACCGTTAACAGTATGACAAGGCTATCTTTGTGTATATTAGTTAGCTTTGCAGTCCTAACTTATAGTTAGTTGCTGATTATGAGCAGAATTCACAGTGAGGGACTTCTTCCTGTCGCGCGGATCAATATAGTTCACTATACACGCATATACACGCGGGTTGCGAAGACACAGCGAGATTATTGGTGTTATGCGTGTGGGATACGCCTGCGGGTGGACACGCGTGTCAGGAAAAAGCCTCTTATGAAGCCTAAAGTATGCGCGCAAATTAAGTATAACTTGGAGCAAAGCATTGGAGATTCTTCTCACCTGCCTCATTCTCAGACTAATGTCTTAGTACTTAAATGTGATTAAGTAATTTAGTAAGTATTAATTTACCAATATTTGAAAGTACCGGATTCACAATAATTGAAAATTCAATATATTTTTTTAAGTTTTAATGACGCATATTTTAACTTATATTTTGGGACAGCAACAGTTTTAATATAATTGGAAGTCATTTATTTCAGAATTTATTGATTCCATATTTTAAAATTCAAATTACAAAAAATAGGGTACATTTTGCTGCTATGTTCTTTGATTGTAGTAAGTCAGACTGCAGAAAGATTTGAATTTCCTAGTGATACTTACTATATAAATAAGAATATAAGAAAAGTTCTTCACTCACAATCAGCCACTTACTATACGTACGTAACTTAGTATTATTATGTTAAGCGATATTCTCCACAAAGCGAACGCTACTCGTTAATTTTAATAAACCTCTCTCATACATCTTTACTTATATAGTATATAATTTAGATTTAAATTTGTAATCTAATAGAAATCTATACCACAGCCTTCGAGGCTAAATAGTGATTAGAGATTTGAAAAGAGAAACATCTAGGAAAAGGTAATATTGAAGAATGCCTAACCTGTACATTTGAGCACGTAAACTCGCTAGGGTTGCCAAACTCGTCGCCATCAACTTCAGGAAGATTGCAGCTTGCTAGCCATTAGTTGTCGTTGCTGACAAGGTTTCAGAGGATATATTGCCCTTTTTGTATAACTTCTTAAAAATAAAAGGGGAGATTGGTGCTTTTGGCCAATAAAATTCCTGGGCGTACAGTTGTACATCCCGGAACTTGGGTATAGTTAGACCATTTCTGGATTCTAAATTTGTTGCGCCAAATTTCTCTTAAATACTTTAGGAAAATACTAAAGATTAAAAAAAATAAACTTCATAGATTTTCCAACACATAAATAGTATACCTCATTATTAATTGGAAAACTTTGAAATGATTTAAACTAAAAAGAAGAATTTTGTGCAACATATAAAACTTTCAAGAAACAATAGATATCCGACATAAATGTCTAAAAACCCGTGCTGTTATATAAGAAACAAGATCAAATATACTTGTCATAGAAAGATGAAGATATTAGACAAATAATTTTTCCTTTTGATAATAATACTAGCTTCAAACGAAATTATTTTGGCAACCCTAATTTCTTGCTGAAATAATTCACGATAATCTAGACTTCTACAACGTGACGCTAACATACAGGCGAGATTAGATTTTTTAATAATACATATAACCTTAGGATATCATATAGGATCATAGTTGAAGCATCTATTACTATCACCAACGCTTACGTTTCGGTCTTTACCAAATACTTTGTAAAGCTCTATTCAAATCAACGCTTACATAGTTGTACGCGATTAACGTAAGTATTTTCCCTTAATCA
This sequence comes from Cecropterus lyciades, assembly GCA_002930495.1. Taxonomy (NCBI): domain Eukaryota; kingdom Metazoa; phylum Arthropoda; class Insecta; order Lepidoptera; family Hesperiidae; genus Cecropterus; species Cecropterus lyciades. The sequence continues at coordinate 32,327 of MOOZ01004401.1, forward strand.
CACGTCTATTAAAAACAAATAAAAGAAAACTCCACTTCCATGATTATTAATAAGTCAAAAATATATAAATTATTTTTACTGTGAATATTGACCAAATATATAATTATTAGTAAGAGTTAAATTAGATGTTTAACAAGCATTAAAACAAACACAGACACTCAATAACAAAGCCCACTCAAATGAATCCAATCGTAAATATAAACCAACACAAAAATCGTCATCATTCTCCATCACAACGCTTTTATTTGAATAGAGCTTTACGTCCATTGACTTTACCTTAATAAAACCAATTAGAACCCCTTGATGACACCATATGCTTCCAAGGTAGACACCGTGAGGTAGAATATCCAGAGAGAAAAGAAAAACATTGAGGTTAGTAGTTTGATAGTGCGTGGACCCCCGAGCTCCCCTCCAATCGACTTCCGTCTCCTCAGCACCAGGACGAGAACCGCCAGAGCTGCCTCCGAGCAGAACATCGTGACGCTAAACGCGAGGCTGTGGGCATTATGTTGAAAATTATACATTAGAATGGCATAGGAGCATCGACTGGAACTCGAAGAGCCTAGAACTGCTCTAGGAGCAAAGAAGTAAATGAGAATATTTGAAGATGGTAGAACTCTTTGTGGTTCAAATCCGTAATAACCACCGCCACACCTATTTCTGCCTAATAACAGCAGTTTATGCATTGCTGTGTTCTGGTCTGAAGGGTGTGGTTACAAGGTAATTTCAATGATGGAGTTTGGTTAGCTAGCTGGTACCTACAGTAGATAACTTCTTAGGAAGATGCAGCTGTCCATACCATAAGATTTACTATCAATAGTTGACGACACCTATAGACTAAATGGACTTGTTTATTATTATTGTTATATATTTATAAGATCTACTCACTTTCCTGGTTCCACGATGAATTTCTCGTCCTTGCTCCAGTGGACGATAGCGGCCACGGTCCACGCCACGCCGATCCCCAGGAACACGTTGACTGCGTTTGAGCCAGTCACGTTACCCACTGACGCGTCTGCATACTTGTCTTGGATTGCTGCTACCTTGCTGGCAAACGTGTCTGTAAAAAAAACAAAATTATCAAGCATTTTAACATTTATTTTATGTAATAATGTACTTACCACTATAAACATAATAACACTCTATTACTTTGTGTCTACATCTTATCTTTAACTTTATTGAAGCACATATAACAAAATATCTTAGTCACTTTAGTACCTTCGCGATGGACTTTTGCGTGTTCAAAAGGTATTAGGCAAATTTAATTTACTAAGTATAGGTTCTATTATTTCAACACTAACAACGTCATCTATTGTATTAACTTATAATAAAAAAAAAATTAAATCGATCCACAGTTGGCGGATTAATCGGTGTACATACATAAAAACGCACACAAAATTAATAACCTTCTCCTTAAACAACATTTTTTTAGCTACTGAATGTTTTACCTCTATCAAAGAGACTATGTCAAATGCTAAGCAAAATTACTAAATTATTAATAGAATAAAAACCACATTTAATCAAGGACTCACACTTACCAGGTATACTAGTGCCCAAGGCAACAAATACGATCGCAGTTACGGAGTCCTTTATGCCGAGGGTACAGCCGAAGTGAGAGGCCACGTCGCCAATGACAGCCGTGACTAACCCGATGCAGATAATTGATACGACGAAGCAAAGGTAACCTCCGCCGATATCTGTGAGGAAAAATAAGATTTTAGGTTTGAAATACACGTGAAAACTCACTTCTTTATCTTCACTTTGACTTCACTTGTGACATCGTTAAAAAGTATATTGAAACACTTGTACAAATATATGTCCTGTATCCATCTATGTCTTTGAGTATTTTGCGTGCTGGTCGCAGTAGGTTTTGATGACACACACAATGTGTATGACGTACACAAATACGGAAGACGCTGCTGCCCATCTCTCGGATTTGGTCCCTTAGTCGCTTCTGATGACATCCACAGACGGAAAGAGAATGGTGCTATTCAAGACGGAGACCACATGGGAGTTTGCATACATGATTTATAAATATAATTTAAAACAATAACGGTGAGTAATACATCTAGGGTGCTATATATTTTCTCATTTTCTCATTTTAAGTTCCCTCTAATTTTACATCTTATATATACAAGGATAAGCCAGAACATATAATAAAGTCATACGAGTTTCAAGCACTTACCTGTGGGTGGGATTAATGCGAAAAGAATCTTCCAAAACAGAGTTACAACATGAAGAACGTAGTCAGACCAAGAAGGCGAAGCCTCTGGATCATCAGAATCTAAAAATATATATTAGAATAAGAAATTTGAGGCAAAAACTTATCTAGAACAATTGACTTGTACCATACTAGATTCTTTGTAAAACTTCAACAATTATAGATTGTATTTGTTTTTAAAAGTTTTATAATTGGTTTAAACATTCAATCATATTACAAAATATTTAAAAATAAATGGGTACAAATGCAGCTGGACGGTAATTGATGAGCTGACGGAGCGAAGGGATTGTCTAAAAGTGAGCGCTGCACAAAGTCACAATTCTTATTATTGTTATTGTTTAGTTAGCCCTTTATTATTGTTATTGTTTAGTTACTGTAGTATTTGTATTTTTCATGATTTAAGAGGCAATAAACAATTATTACTTCTAGTTTTAATCCTAAAACAGACAGTAACTTTAGAGTCATTTTTTTTACCTGCACTGGCTGTCAATGCTTCTGTAAATTGCTCCTTCCAAGACGAGGTCCCGATGATGATCGATGCATTTGCTCTTTGTACTAGTTTATCTACAGTATTCTGAAATAAATAGACGTCTATGAAATAGCTGTCTCATTTCTGCTCTTTCTCTACTCCGAGTATGGAGTTTTTTTTAATCTTATTTAAAAACTTTTTGAGATGACTTTATTTGCAAAAGCAGCGATCGTCCATTGGTACTTGATAAAATAAATGTTGTAGGTCAAAGTTTCAAGTCTGTGCTAAATGCATTAGCTCTGGAATGAAAATACTTAGCATTTTTTAAAGTTGTTAATGCCAAACTCGACAAAGTTGTTAATCAACCTTTTGAGGTCCATTATAGGACGTAGATTTTTCCTAATGGGAGATTTTGCCAGTAGTCACCGCGCCCCGTAAGTGTTTTGGTGGCAGTCGAAATTGATGTTACATAGAATGACGCTGCAGCCTATTTCCTGGATTCTGTCCTTTAATGGCTTACTACGTAATCCATGGGAAAAGAGATGAGGATTAGTGCTATTTGAGACACCACACAGTACAAGGTGAGTGAAATCTATCAATTCCCTCTGGATCAACAAAGATGGTCTTTAGATCATACTCACCTTAAACTCTTTACTCTCCTTGATGCGGAGTTGGGCTCGTGTGATCTCGCCAGATCTTGGCAGTCCCATCATCGCGACCACAGCTTCATCCTCCGGCAGTGTTGCCAGGTGGTTAGATTCATTGCCAGTGGAGACTGGGTTCTCATCATCTGGAACAATAGAATCTTTTAGTAATATCAGAAAAATCACGCATTCAAGGTATGCTAGTATTATTCATTATGTAGTGTTTTAAATTTATCATCAACTAGCAGACCCGTGCCCACTTCGTTGGAAATTAGAAAAATTGTATGTGTGTTTCTTAGTACTAAATGTTAGGGTTTATTACCCAACTGCCAAAAGGAGGGTTATGTTTTTACCACGTATGTTTACAAATATATCTATTTGCATGTCAATTTGTCGAGACATGTATTATTATGTAAAATCTTGATGTAATTATTTACCTTTGTTTGTTACCTTTAAAGTGAATATAAAAAAGATTATGATTTATTATGTTTGTTTAACTTTTGTTACTACTTTGTATACAATATTTGGTGTAGTGTTATTACCTGGCAGCAAAATGTATAATATTTCTGCATATCCAACCCGAGATAAACCGACATATAAAATATCACTTCCCTTATTTTTTTTAGTAATAAATATAGCCTATGTTACTTTGGAATAATGTAGAATTCTAATGGTGAAAAATTTGTTACAGGAAAGTGAGTGAAATATGGAATACCATTTTGTTTTTAAAGCATAATTTGCACAAACGTTATAAATAAAAATCTGTTTTGTAGTAATTATTAACAAACATATTTGGTTTTGGTTACATAGATTACTGTTAAGTAAGATATTTATAAAATACTAAATAATGATAAAGGTACCTAAATGTGGAATAGGCTATAATCACCATCAAAAATAACGTTAACTTACATAAGACTCTTTGAAAACTTTGGTATAACGTAAAAAGGAACACAAATTATTTGCAAAAATCACAAATCAAGGTCAGACTCTGGTCCAGCGCAATCACTATGTGCCCAGAGCCTACACATTGGGCACTTGATCCATATTTCTCCGTAAGTATCATTCGAAAACAGCATAAAACAGAGAATACATTCCGAATCTTCAGAGTCTGAAGCTGTAAATCCTATATATATAGGATATAGGAAAGCCTACCAATATGGTAGGCTTTCCTATATCTTATTTAACTTATCTTTTATAAATACTAAAGTTCGGATGGATGAATGTTGTTCAATCACGCCAGAACGCTGGAACCGATCTGAATGAAATTTGTCGCAGCGATAGATTATTCTCTGGATTATGAATAAGCTACTTTTTATTTGAATCAGTTTACGGTTCCCGTGGAATAGGATAAAAGCAGGTGAAAACGCGGGAGCAGCTGGTTTTATCATGAAACACATCTGTTTCAGTATCGTTTTTTATATAATAGTTAGCCCAAGGTACCGGTGTATCACTCTTAAGAAGAACGAATCAATGTTATTTGTGGCTTTTCTTAATTTATTATGTTTCCTCAATACGATCACCGTTTACTTTTCGCTTATAGATCCAGTGGCGTAGCAAAAAATAAACTATAGCCCCAATTAAACTTTTATAAATCGTTTGTCCCATATTCGTCATGTTCCGATTTTGATGTACTCCAGATTTATCGTAATCCAGATTCGTACTCTAGATCCAGCAGCCCCTTGAGCTTGGGGACCCCGGGGCACTGCTCTGTCTAGCCCTCCACTAGGATTTTCTCCTGAATCGTGAGTGTCTGGGTATTTGTGTATTCGTCTTTGTGTGTCCAACAAAGACGAATACACAAACACCCAGACCCAGAACAAAAATCTAAACACATCATTCAGATGTTGGTCTGGCGGAGATCGAATCCAGGCCCACTGCGTGCTAGACCGGTATGGTGACCACGTGGGTCGTCTACAAATGTCGTATATCATCTCAAATTAATAATAAACTTGAGCAATAATGTCGCATAAATAACGAAATGTTCGAAGAAGCGCTCAAAGTATGACTGCAATAAAAACTTTCACCTTAATGCCACCGAATTGCACCAATAAAAGCCCGAAAGTGATGAAACTATTAAGTAATTAAAGCAAGTACCCTACATATTACAGAAAAAGTTCCTTTAGGTATCGATGACAAGGCTATCAACTAAGTAATATATATATAATTTCTGCCTTATAACGGCAGTGTTATGCGCTGTTGTGTTCTAAACTGAAGGGAGACATATTTTTCCGAGGCATTCCATCTTAGTCCTCAGGGGTAGCAACGCATCTATGGCTAACCTTAGGTGAGACTTTGATCTTACCTAGGGTGGATTACAGATGTCCATGGGCGGCAGTAGCCACTTACCATCGTGTGGGCTGTAGGCTCGTTTGCTACTTTCGTACTATAAAAATATATATAGATAATATATATATATTAGTAAGATTTATTTAACTCAGGATATTTTCATTAAGTAAGTTTGCCGATATTACCAAATGTAGCTTACAATAACGTATTTTATAGTCTAGCCAATTAAAAGTAAATCGTGACGTTTCGCTTTAAATAACTCCTAAAGTGCGAACATAACTTAGTTATTTTCACAAGACGCAAGTTTCTCATTAGGGCTCTTTTATTCACACTAATGTATGTGTTTAAAATACAACTTTTCACTCGGTTTTCGCTTACATTTTGCGTTCGAACAATGCCTTAGAAACCATGATAAAATCTGGTGAACGTTTCGTTTAAAACGGAAGTCGTTACCAAATTTTAGTGGAAAGTTTATTTGAAACTGGCTTAACCATTCAAACTCTGTGTAATTGGAAACTACATAACTTTTTACCTTTTATTACGATGAAATATTCCTCGATAACTAAAATTTTCTTTTTTTTGGTCAATTTGCAGTTTGGTGAATTTTTATGAATTTAGACAGTGAATACTTGCACGTTTGAGGCAATATGTTGAGGTTAGTAAGTGATGGTTACTTAGGAGGGTCGGGTGGTTCTAGAATGACTATATGACTTTTCTTTAAACGATATCGTTAGCGATAAAGGGATTTTTGTATATTATTGAAGCCAAAAAGCGTGCAGTCCACCTGATGGTTGGCCATTGACCCCTATGGACACCTTTATACAATATAGAATTATCTATACATATGAATAAAATTGAAGTGTCTGTTTATAATATAAAAATAACAGATTTTTACCAAATGCATACGAAAGTATATACGATACTGATAACAAAAAATCTATCACTAAAATTTTTGTCTGTCTGTCTGTCTGTTTGTTCTGGGTAATCTCTAAAACCGCTGAACCAATTTTGACGGGACTTTCACTGCTAGATAGCTGGTGTCTAAGGCGTAACTTAGGATACTTGTATTTTAGAAAATGTAATTAGGGTTCCGCATAAAAAAATTTAAACCTAAGAAACCGCGCGCGCTCTACGCACACGTATATGTTACTATGTCAAGTTACATTTTTTAAACGCGGGTAAAACCGCGGGGCTCAGCTAGTACAATATAGAATTAGGTTTTACAAGGGCCGCCGCAACTACGAATATTTCTAGCGTGAAGCAGTTCTTGCTTTTCGATGGAAGAGTAGGGTTGCCGGTTCCCTTGCAAATGAGGCGATCGTCTTAGTGCTCAGCAGTAGCAAGTGACTTCAGGTGAAATCCCTGTTGTATTCGAAGTTGCTTGCACGTTTATGCACGACAAAGATCATTTAACGTCAGATGAACTGCATATTTCTTTACTACTATAATCTGCCATTTATTTTAATTAAAAACATTTACTAAAATACTCGTAGTTATTTGGGATTGTAAAACACCGAAATGTTATGAAAGCAAACTTTGAACGTGTTACGATGAAAGATAACAGCTGCAACTAACTGCTGATAGGATCAAGCGAGATAATCCGCCATTTGTATTATTAAACACGCTTGAAAACTCTATATGGAAATGTTATGAACGTATTCGGAAAATTGAAATTTAATACTATTTTAATATATTTTTTTATAATATGAAAGTATGAAACAAACAAACTGTCCATCTGATGGTAAGTGGCCACTGTCGCCCATATACTTCTGTAATGAACTATGATAAGATGAGTCTTAGCTGAGTTTAGCCACAGATGTGCTGCTACCCCTAAGAAACAAGTTGGAACACCTTGTCTACTACAAGGTATACTGCAATGCATCTGTGATCGACCTCAGAAGCATGCAGCCCACCTTATAGTAAGTATGATAGTAAGATGGGCGGCTACTGCCCATTTTACTATCATACTTTGGTAAGATCAAAGTCTCACCTAAGGCTAGCCACAGATGCGCTGCTACCTCTGAGGACTAAGATGGAATGCCTCGGAAAAGTATGTCTATCCCTTACCACACCCTTCAGACTAGAATACAGCAGTGCAAAACACTCCTGTTATTAGGCAGAAATAGGTGTGGCGGTCGTGCTTCCGGAGTCGAACCACAAGAGTTCTACCACCTTCGAAACAAAATTGATAAAAAAAAAACAATACATTTCAATTTATTTCACTAGTTTGCATTGTATGCATATATTGCAACTAATAATTAAAGAGACTTCTAATAGAAGTCACTTCGTTAGTTTACCCATAGTTTACCCTACCGTTTTTATTGCTCGTAAACTTTATATTTCGGACTCCCACATAAAGCTGGTTAAGTACGGGTCACTTTCAGCATTTTATTGTTAGAAGGTAGCTAAGTTCAGTAGTTAATTTTTAGGTTAAGAATAATGACTATGTCGTGTAGATACTTTGATGAAGGTGGGCAGTCAATAAGCGTCGTCAGGTTGAACGGACGGGGGAGGGAGGGGGAGGAGTCTTGAGGCTCCGAAATTTGTCGGTAAACAACAGAAACTTTTTTAGTAAGCGACTATGCTATAAGGATGGTCTTTAGACCCACCCTTATATACGTCCATTGGGTATACCATATGTATGTAACTTTAACAAAACTTTATAGTCCTAATATTGTAGAGTTTGCCGCGCCGCGACTTTCTTCCTTCTTCTTCTTGTGTTCGAATCGCGAAAGCCACATGATACCAGCGCAGTCGCGCGACCGCTTCGCTGCAACCGCGCGTCACAGAGCGGGTAACTAGAAGGTGCACTAAATAGTTGATTAATGAGACCCTGCCCTGGGTCTGGGTGTTGGTGTTTACTCTACAGGTGGTAGAACCGGTGTAATTCGACAGGGGAAGTACCACCGCCACACCTATTTCTAGCGTGAAGCAGTTCTTGCGTTACGTTGGAAGGGTGTGGTAGCCGGTTACTTGAGGCGACCATCTTAGTCCCCGGGAGTAGCAACGTATCTGTGATCGACTACAGATAGAACCCCTGTTCTATGAAAGTTACTTACACATCTGTAAGCGCGGGCGGCAGTGACCACTTACCATCAGGTGGACTGCATGCTCGTTGCTATTTAAATCCGATAATAAAAAAATACCCACAAAAATTCCTCGAAATCGAACCGGAAGCTTATCCGAGGCGAACTAACAGGAGTAGTAACGCATCTACTCCACAGGAGTAGCAACGAACTATAGCAGATAGAAATCTAATCTTGTCTGGGGTTTGTTACAAAAGTCCATGGCTGGCAGTATACGTGAAACCTACATTTAAACATAGCGCCTATTGCCCTTCATGCATATAATATACTAGCTGAGCTCGCGGTTTCACCCGCGTTAAAAAGAAATGTAACGTGACATACATTAACATTATGCATGCAGCGGAAGCTCTCATTAGAAAAAACCGATTGAAACATTCTTCATTGCTGCTCCGCTCCTGTTGGTCTTAGCGTGATGATATATAGCCTTCCTCGATAAATGGGCTATTTAACACCGAAAGAATTTTTCAAATCGGACCAGTAGTTCCTGAGATTAGCGCGTTCAAAAAAACAAACAAACTTTTCAGCTTTATAATATTAGTATAGATTAGACAATCTAAGTAATAACAAGGTGTTAGTAAACATATATGTATGTATTCAAATCGATTCATTCAAACATTCAAATCCGCTTAGCTCGGGACAAACATAAACCTATATTTATGTAGAACATGCATTATACAAAGACTAGCTGCGCCCCGCGGATTCGCCCACGTAAGTTTCGACGATGATATGTAGCCTATAGCCTTCCTCGATAAATGGGCTATCTAACACCGAAATAATTTTTCAAATCGGACCAGTAGTTCATGAGATTAGCGCGTTCAAACAAACAAACAAACTCTTCAGCTTCATTATTACCACATGGATTTGGTAAAGTACAATTGAAAAACGCGTTTGCATATTTCTTTTTGAAGTGAAACATATTTGGAATCGTTGTGATGAAACTCGATGAAACAGAAATGCTTTACGAAAGCAGTTGTCGGCGCTACAACTAGATGGCGCTGCTCCCCGTTCTGATTCACGCTAATGACTTTACTTCGTATCTTGTTTAAGTGCACAAGTTTTATATATACGTATACAATATATATAAGTATACGGGCGAAATATGTCCGAATATTGGCTGCAGCGATTACTTAAACAATTTTGAATAAACATGAGTCTTAATAATATATATGCTCAGTAATATTTTATTATTCGTTAACATTATTCTATAGTTCATGTTTAACTTTCACTTCTGTCGTTTGTAAATTGTATACTCACACTTTTTTTTGATCATTTGATTAACATGCCATTTTATTTATACTTA
>MOOZ01004401.1:43789-54608 GCA_002930495.1 Cecropterus lyciades
TTTCAGCTTTATAATATTAGTATAGATTAGACAATCTAAGTAATAACAAGGTGTTAGTAAACATATATGTATGTATTCAAATCGATTCATTCAAACATTCAAATTCGCTTAGCTCGGGACAAACATAAACCTATATTTATGCAGAACATGCATTATACAAAGACTAGCTGCGCCCCGCGGATTCACCCGCGTAAGTTTCGACGATGATATATAGCCTATAGCCTTCCTCGATAAATGGGCTATCTAACACCGAAAGAATTTTTCAAATCGGACCAGTAGTTCATTAGATTAGCGCGTTAAAACAAACAAACAAACAAACTCTTCAGCTTTATAATATTAGTATAGATAACATAATACCATTATTACCACATGGATTTGGTAAAGTACAATTTAAAAACGCGTTTGCGTTTTTCTTTTTGAAGTGAAAATTATTTGGAATCGTTGTGAAGAAACTCGATGAAACAGAAATGCTTTACGAAAGGAGTTGTCGGCGCTACAACTAGATGGCGCTGCTCCCCGTTCTGATTCACGCTAATGACTTTACTTCGTATCTTGTTTAAGTGCTCAAGTTTGGTATATACGTGTACAATATATATAAGTATACGGGCGAAATATGTCCGAATATTGGCTGCAGCGATTACTTAAACAATTTTGAATAAACATGAGTCTTAATAATATATATGCTCAGTAACATTTTATTATTCGTTAACATTATTCTATAGTTCATGTTTAACTTTCACTTCTGCCGTGTGTAAATTGTATACTCACACTTTTTTTTTATCATTTGATTAACATGCCATTTTATTTATACTTAGAGTTTTGTTTCATTGTGGGGATAAATTTTATCTACTTTGTTGGTGTTGCATCATGAGATTTAAAAAATGATTTGTGTTTAAATACTGTTCTACTCTACAACTGTGTTGAAATACTGTTCTACTCTTTTCGACTACATATATAATAAAATTTCGCTTGCGATCTTGCTTATCAATTTGGGACTTACAAGAGTAAAATCAGTCATGATTCTAGCTAAACCACTTGTGAATAATGAACAAGACAAGTCTGTGTTACATCTCATAGGGACAACTCTCCGTGGTTGAACCGGAGGTGGTACCGCCACACCTATTTCGGTACAATTATTACCCCACTGCATCAAAACGAGGGTAATATTTTTCGAGAGTATGTATGTTTGTTTGTATGTATGTCTATTTGGCACGCGCTACAGTCAAAACGGCGTGACGGATTGTGACATATAACATATCATTAGAATCATCTTAGTTTGGAGAATGACATTGGATATATATTAAAGAGGAATGGCGCCTGGAAATAGAGGTAAAGGGGGGAAGAGAGACGAGTTTTTTACTATTACGATAATATGGGTATCAAATGAAAGCTAGTAAATAGACCAATCTAAAAATATATATATTATAATACATTTACATTATATTTTGACAAAAACTCATACAAGCGTAAAATATTTATTATGAAAAAAATTGCGTTATAAGCAGTCGGGTTTTGTGTTTAATGTTTTTAACGACGTTACTAGTTCAGTAGTTAGTAGTATCACGGTACTCCTTAAGAGGACTAACTTGGTACCTTACTCATACAACGTCTAATTGCTATCAAAATACAAATAATTAGCTTATTCGCGCGGCTAAGCTCATTTTGCTCACGTTTACCACGGTAATGAGGATCTCATGTGTTAATGTAGGTCATAAACTGTGCGTTAAATATCAGCGAAATCTGACCAGTGGTTTTTGCGTGAAAGACTAACAAATACATACATCATACGAGCCTTCAACTTTAAAATAATACTTGATTATTCCCGCTGCTCTGCCCGCTTAGGCCACGTCTACTTTAGGCACACACACATACCTATTTGTCTGTGCCTACAGTGGCGTAGCTATCGGAGTGCTAGGCGAGGCAGTGCCCCAGGGCCCCCGACCTCAGGGGGGCCTCAGTCTTACAAAGTATAAATTGAACTATAATTATAGTGAAAATTTCTCCCACATTCGGAATAAAAATATACCAGCTAGTTTATTTGGGGCCCTAGTTTATTTTTTGCCTCAGGGCCTTTATTTATCCAGCTACGCTACTGCATATGTACAAACATTGTATTGTATTGCATGATGTAGGTTAAGTTTGGTTAACTCGCCAGTCGGCACTCAGCCACGGTAACAAATGGTTATTTCTACACTCATAACGCTTTCTACACTCATAACCCCACACTAGAATTTTCTCCTGTGTCGTGGGTGCCATAGATACACAAAGACGAACACACAAACACCCAGACCCAGAACAGAAACCTAAACTCATCATTCAGATGTCTGTCTAGCCGGGATCGAACCTGGGACCCACTACGTGTCAGACCGGTATGGTGACCGCTCCGCCACGCGGGTTGTCAAGTTATCAATAAATAAGTCATTTATTATTACGTATTTCATTTAATTAGTAGTAATCTATCAACCCAGACATTAATACATATAGAGAATCTAACATCTACCAAGATAATAAGTAGGTATTCTATCTGAAAATCTATGTCATAAACTATCTGTGTGCCTAATTTCAGAGTATTCGAACCAGCAGTTTTTACGTGTAAGAGTAACAAACACACATCCTCACACACTCACATATATACACACTCACATATATACATATAATATTATTTTGATACGATGAAGTACGAGTAAGATAAAAAATTTGTTTTTTTTTTTTAAATCAATTTACGTCCCGCGCGTATCTGTGCCTGTAATACGAATTTATTACGTTTGCTAACGTTACGTTACTTAAAACAATAATTATTTACGTTTTGGCCCATTGCAAAGTACATTCCATGGTATGGAAAACGAATCCTTAAACATGCAATGTTCATTGCAAAGTATGGGCAAAAACGTTAACAATGATTGTTTTGAGAAAACGTAATAAACTCGTACTAAAGGGATAGTCCGCTCAAGACCCATTCACTAAATTCGCATATTTCACTCCATTTGAAGTAAGAAATAGAACGCGAATTCCACGTGTTTTGTCCCAGTACAATAGAGTCCCAATAAACCTTTGAATACTCAACTATCATTAATCACATCACTATTCACCTTGTAGGGAAGAAAAATCGCTTTTGCTTTCGAAGTCAACGCATGGTAACGCAAGTGGTGAGCGATGAACGATTTGCTCGTAAAAGAAATAGTGTTATATCGCATTGTAACTTATAAACTCTCTGTACGTTTGTTAAGGATTTTTTTAATTGAAAACGTTAAATAAAACTAAATAAGTAGATTTTTAATAGAAAAAATTAAACTACCTTCTTCTGCCTTATGTAATATCAGTTTTAAACAGCACTGTGTATTTGAAGAGCGTTGTAGCGGCACTTATACGAACCGTTCCAACTTAGTCTTTAAGGGTAAGGATCTTAAACTTTTAAGACTAACGATAGATACGTTATTTTGTATGTTTTACCGATATCAGGCAGGACTCTAATGTTGTCATGATTTGATTACAGATGTCCAAGGTCAGCGGTGGCTACTTTTTCAGGTGGACTGAGTGCATGTCAAAACTTCTATTTAATACACGTTAAATTGTTAGATCTCTTCACAGTTAGACCCCGGAATCACCCCCCCCNCCCCCCCCCACCTATTTCCAACTTATAAAAACAGTGTAATGCTGTGTTCTGGCTTGAAGAGTGTGGTAAGGAGACATACTTGACCGAGGCGTTGCAGTTTACTCCACAGATGTAGTAACACATCTGTAGACAGCCTCGGATCAGACACAACTTATCTTGGTTACACATATCCTTGGGCGGCAGTAGCCTAACCAGCTTATGAATTGCATGCTCGTTTGCTAATTCTATATTCAAAAATACTCGCCAGCTCTTCGCCAGTGAAACACGGGCCTAATAGTGACAAGAACGTATGTCCGAGGCAGGCGCGTATTGATCACCTTGACTGTCAGTTTCCAACATTGAGTAGGGTGAAACGAGTATGTATATTTAATTTTCGTAAATGGAGCAGTATATTTTGTTCTATACTTTTGCATGCCATACTCGATTAATCGGCATTGGAGTAGCGTGGTGGAATATTTTCAAGGATTTCCCGAATTGTAAATCAGGACCTTAATAGTGCTACGGTATTTCCTGCCTGTCGTAAAAAGTGACTAGCTCGAAGGGTAAGGACGGCATGAGTAAGAACTAAAACTATCCGTCTGATAGTAAGTGGTCATTGCCGTCCATGGACATTTTAAGCATCTTCATATACAACAATGATTCTATTTGAAGTCAATCACAGTTTCGTTGCTACTTCAGGACTTAAATGGCCCGCTCATGTGACACTGAATCGACATCCACACTCTTCCACTGAAAGGCAAGAACTGTTTTTCTTTTCTTTATCTGATTGACACAGGAAACGAACATGCAGTCCATCTGATGGTAATGGTGTCTGCCGCCCATGGACATCTGTGAGCAGCTTCATAGAACAGGGGTTCTATCTGAAGTCGATCACAGATGCGTTGCTACTCCTGAACACTAAGATGGTCGCCTCATATATAAGTGAGCCGGCAACCACACCCTTCCACCGAAACGCAAAAACTGCTTCACGCTTGACACAGGTTTGCCGGTGGTACTTTCCGTTCGGACCATATTCCTACTTTTTCTTTTCTAAAGAGCTTCCCTAGATTAAAAAATCAGCCGCGTACTAACATTTTTAATTTAATTTATTGGTATTCCCTGACCGCACCCAAAACTACTAAGACCGGAGCGATATTAGCGAGTTATTGCGTTTAAACTGATAAATTACATGATACTTATTCAGAGAACAAACCAGGCCACTCCTACAAGAATACTTTAAGACTCGCACGTGCACATAAAGGATGGAGACAGCGTAGCCGAGTTATGAACACGTGTTGCGATAAAGCTAATATCTTGTACCTACTAAATCTAAATCTTACTAAAATAAATCTTACTAAAATGAAGGCGAAAGTTTGTAAGGATAGGTGGATATTTGTTACTTCTTTCACACAGAAACTACTGCTCGGTTTTTCCTGGAATTTGAAACATAGATAGTTTATGAACTACATTAACACATAGTACTCTTTAGAATAGAGATTAATTATCTCTGCTTTACGGTAAAGGAAAACATCGTGAGGAAACCTACAGAACTATGAGTTCATAAAAAGTTCTCAAAGGTGAAGACTACCAATTCGCACTTGGCCAGCGCGGTGGACTATAGCCTGAAACTCTGTCATCCTGAGAGAAGACCCGTACCCAGCAGTGGGACAATAATGGGTTGATGAACTCTTTAAAATGATAAACGGGACACAAGCAGGTGGACTGCGGAAAAAAGCTAGTATTACAAAAGGCAAAAGTTAGAATGTTGATGTTTGTTAGTCTTTCACGCAAAAAGTATGGATTATAACATAGGGTACTTTACCCTGGCAATCGTGATCGAAGTGGGCGAAACCGGGCAATAAGCTATTTACTCTACATATTTTATATGAAGTTACAGCAGCAAATGAGCATACCAACAACGGTGGGAAGAAGGGAACGGTGGGCCACTACGGCCCAAGGATATTGGTATTCAAACCCAGATAAGATCAGCCTTGCCTGACTAAGTTGAAATGGCTCGGATTATTATGTCCCCCTTGACCACACATTTTAGACCAAAACTAAAAAGGTATAGCGGTGGTGCCTCTGGAGTACATACTAACCACAGAGGATTTTACATCCTTCAAAAGTATCTATAAATTGTCTTGAGGATTGTAAACGCCTCATCACATTAAGTACAAATATTTCAAAGCATATTTTTAAAAGGGACGCTACGTAAGTTGCTGGAGTTTTGTGAACAAGCCAAAAACATCAGAGTTTTGCGACAGAAACACGTACATTCGTATCGTTCGCGGCATCACGTTCCGCAAAGACTTTCCTTTTGCGAACGTGATTTTGAAAAGCAAACTCCCAGAAGCATCTACTACACTCGACTGACGTGCACTTTTTTAAAAATAAATGTCTGTTGAAAAGACTTTCTATTCCTTTTTAGATAATTGTGAATTGCGCGTTTACTTGGTTGAATTAGTGAATGATGTATGATTTGTTTTAAGGCTTCTTTGTGGCAATGCGTAGAGTAAAAGCGGTTACCATACCATCTGACACGTAGGTTCTAGATTTGATCTCGACCGGGAAAATAAGTAAATGTTGAAATTAATTTCTATTCTGCGTCGAAGTGCCTGGAGCACCAACGAAGACGAATACAAACGAGTAAATATGTACATAAATTTAGATAGGGCCCCTGTTTTATATAATTCATACCCCTATCTGAAGTCAACTATACATAGTTGCATTGTTGCTCCCAAAGATTAAGACGATCGCCTTATGAAATATGAAAGTAATCCATAATAATATTAATAACCCTTATATTAAAAACCAAGGAATTCTTCAAACCTTATTTATTGCCATAAGTATATGAAAGATGTATATCCAATTGCCTCTCATTATCATCCATAGCAACACTTGAGAACTACAAGTAGGTATAATATACCGGATACGTATAATATGATACGGGAGACGCCACGCTGACGAAATTGTGCCAATCAAATTAGCCTAATGCGATAAAAGTGTTGCGTAGAGGTATATCTTAGAAAATGTCTTACGCTGGCTTGGATTACTTGAGTAAAGTACTTGAGTTTTACCCATAACTCAAGTTAAATCTTTCAATGGGTACCAGAGTTCACTATTCTTGTTATTTTAGTAATAATGACGTCATTATCTGCCTGCTATAATACACAAGTCTGTATGTACAATTCTTTTGATCAATAAACTATTATTATTATTACAAAGTTGGTATTTGGCTTCGGTAAAGAAATGGGTGATTAAAGCGAATGGGCATTTTTACCAAAATCATCGACCCATTACTGTACCAATGTAAATATGATCGACTCAAAATAAGAATTTTGTTAGTTCTGATCAGGTGGTAGTGTAAGAAAAAATATTGTTATACTGCTAATTGTTTATACGGGGCACTTATAAATCGCAAGTGCCCCCGTATGTCTTTATAAAATAAAGACATTTCATTTCATTAGAACATAGACTTTCTACATGTATATGGCATGCGTGTTGGTAACCGAAGTGTGATGTTACACAGAAAGACGCTGCCACCCATCTCCTGTTATTTACCCTTAGTCGTCTTCTAACAGAAGAAAGAAAGAAAATACTTTTTTCGGTTCGATACAACATACAGAGAGTTACACAAAAAAGATTAAACAAAAATAACAAGTATCAAATTTATATATCACTACCTTATTACTTAATAATCATATAAAACTTACATTGACCGATACAGTCTCCACTCAGCTTATTGCTGCAGGAAACCGAGATTCCCTGCAGCTTTCTTCTCGTGGATGTCTTAGAGTTAAAGAGAAGTTGAGCCTGGCGTGTTGTTAACCGCAGTGGGAGTTTATGTTACATAGGAAGACGCTGTTGCCCATTTCTTGCATATTACCCCTAATCGTCTTCTAAGATATCCGTGACAAGAAAGGGAATTCAAGACCGACACTAGATAGTGTCAATATACCCGGGTAAAACCGCGTGCGATACTTGTTCACAATAAATAACAAAGTAGGCTAAGGTGTTAACCCAAAGACAAGATGAATTTGCTATTCAAATCTTCTGATGAATTATTTAGCAGGTAATTTCGCTAGCAGAAGAATTACTCAGTCTGATGGTATTCGTTCGAAGTCTTAGGCTTATTCATGGAAGCTGATTTAAGCTAATCATGGTAGCAGATAAATTAGGCGTGTTTCAGAAATATTTTTTTCGCATTTACCAAACTTGAGCTTTTATACAAGATAGGTACGAAGTAAAATCATAAGCGTGATTCAGAAAGGGGTACAGCGCCATCTAGTTGTGGCGCCTATTCTTAAATAGTTTTACTTCAGAAATGCAACATCTTACTTATCTTGTCTTTCTTTTCTTGTCTTTCTTTATAATATAACCATAAAGGCCAAAGTTAGTGAGGATAAATGGATGAATGTTAGTTGTTTTTATTGCAAAACACTACAAATTAGATTAAAACGAAACTTTACACAGTAAAATAAAACAAATTATAAGGATGTTGTGTGATTTGATATTAATACCACGATGTATATCAAATCGTAAGTCAATAAAATTGCTTGGCGGTTCGATGTTTCACCTTTGCCGCCCACAACCCCGGAAACTAGTAATTTCTTATACCCACCTTCAAAAAATCAGAGCCATTTATGTTGTTTAAGCGATACATGTACTACTTTTAATTAGTTAAGAAATATACCCTCAACTTATATTTACTTAATATTTTCAATATATGTCAACAAGTTATTTATAGTCTTTTAAGTCCATTATAAAAGGTACGGTCTAAAATAACTTCGACGTATTCTTTACTTATACGATTCAAGACTTAATACCTAAAGTAAAAATGAGTTGAGTCTTTTTAATAAGACTTGAAAGACTAAGCCTCTTTCATCACTAGCTCCAACACTTGCTCAGGGATAGCGCACTGTTACAAATGAGTGTTATTAACACACTGACCGCACAAGCGATAAATTAATCGTTTTTTCCGTAATTCTAATATTCTAATAGATAATTACTCCGGCTAACTTATATATGAGGCGACCATCTTAGTCGTTAGGAGTAGCAACGACCGACTTCAGATGGAACCCTTGTTCCATTTGAAGTTACTTTCAAACGTCCATGGCCGTCAGTAACCACTTAGCATCAGGTGGACTGCATGCTCGGTTACTACTTCAATATGATAAAAAACAACGATCCTACATCTAAAATGTTACCTGCCCCTGAAAGGGCATAGATGTGCTTAAGTACCTAATTTTAGAATTGTAGCGGAGGAAGAGGAAGACTTAAGCTTTCTAGTCCGTTCAATGTTGAATCCGCCGCCGAGCACCACCATGGCTTCGTAAGGGAAAATAAACAACAAAGTAGCAACAAACAATGGCACAGTAATTTGGTAATTGCTCAAGGGTGACACCTTTAAGTAATGAAAACAATAACTTAATAACGATTTTGGATAGTCTAGGATAACGCGCCAAAATAAACAAGACATATTTTCTCACCGTTAATGGAGTCTATAACGAAAACATTGTTATACATTACGCAACGGGATTCTCGTGATAATTTCAACTGCCCATCAAGCGGCTTGTATTATGCAAATTTGATGACCACGATTTCGCCAGAATGGCGTCTACTTGTCTTGTTATTCGTAAATGTGGCGCACGTCTCCTGATTTCAAATTAATGTAATATAATTGTTTAGTATTTTTGACTTGTCGAAATGCTAAAGAAATTAAATGGTTAAATTCTAAAACCGACGTCCTGACATTATTACAATTTACTATTTGGAATTCGTCAAGTAAATGGAATATTATTTATTTAGTGGGTTACGGGACCTTTAAAAAATGTTGGTGAAGTGTAAAATGCAATTGGCTGACCGCCAAGAATATTTGCAGTGAAGACGGAGGAATTAATATATATTATCACCTGTAGCTTACCACTGGTACGCAAGAATTAAAATTGTTCTTTGGCAAATACTAGTGACCTAAAATCATACAATAAATTGTGATACTCGGTAGGATAAATTGCTTTTTATGAAAAAATACGATTCCGCTAAGGATGATATAGGATGATGTTAATTCTTGATAGAGTTAGGTTTCAAACAGCTGAAACGTTTTTCTTTAATTATTGGTAAAATAATTTTCGATTAAATTTAAAAAAAACAGCCAAGTCGAACTTACGCACGAAGGATTTCGTACTATCTATAAAAATGGCAAAAAATCATGTTTGTTTTATAGGAGTCTCCATAAATATATAATTAAATAATATGTAAATAATGCACGTGTCTAACTGGTTCCGTTATTAATATTGAGCGAAAAAACTCATTTATTGTATGGGAGCCCCCTCTTAAATATTTCATTCTGTTTTTATTATTTGTTGTTTAAGCGGCAACAGAAATACATCATCTGTGAAAATTGTGAACTGCCTACGTATCTTTGTTCATGAGATTCAGCCTGGTGACAGACAGACGGACATACCGACAGATGGACAGCGGAGTCTTAGTAATAGAGTCCCGTTTTTATACTTTGGGTCCTAAAAAAATACAACATAAACCTTAAAACTTAAACCGACCTATCTATTCGCTAGTAAAGCCATTACAAACAATGGTATGCCTTTAACAATATACAATGTACTCCATTATGTTATTTTCCGCCCATCACCAAAGCTAGCAAATTAGGCTAATTTGATTGCCATAATTTCGTACTTTAGGCGGCTCTGTTATTCGTATCCTGTTGGCTTAACTTTGAATAATTTAATCTTTGAAAATTATGAGTCAATAAATAAAACTTTAACACTCATAGATGAATGTTAAAAAACCCTTTCTACACTCATAGTTCAGTAGTTGATTGCCATAATTTCGTACTTTAGGCGGCTCTGTTGTTCGTATCCTGTTCGCTTAACTTTGAATAATTTCATCTTTAAAAATTATGAGTCAATAAATAAAACTTTAACGCTCATAGATCAATGTTAAAAAAAACCCTTTCTACACTCGTAGTTCAGTAGTAGTCGTAGTCTCATGGATTTGTTCCTGTGTCGTGGGTGCCGTAGACATACAAAGACGAATTCACTAACACCCAGAATAGACATCCAAATTCATCGTTCAGATGTGTCTGGCCGGGGATCGAACTCGGAATCCATAGCGTATCAGATCGGTATGGTGACCCCTCCGGGTCGTCGATATTATTCGTAAGATAACATAAATATCGTGGAGGACATGTTCCATGAAGTAAATAACAAAAAT
>MOOZ01004463.1:13087-25666 GCA_002930495.1 Cecropterus lyciades
AACTGAGACGATTCTCACGTCATACGTCACAATCCGTCAAGCTGTTTGGGCTGTAGCGCGTGTCAAACAACATACATACATACGTTCGAAAAATATTATCCTCCTTCTGACGCAGTCGAGTAAAAAAATCTCATCTTAATACGTATAAATCAAGTGTCATTGTGTTCGTGCACGATAATCTCCGAAGCTCGACCGATTTCAATGAAACTTTTGAGTATATCGTTTTAGATTAAAAGATAAGGTATTTTTGGTCTTTGAAGTCATAAATTTTATGTTTTCTTTTATCAGCCTGAAGTAGCAACAGAGCAGTGGTTACTGCTACCCATGGAAATCTGTAAGTAACTTCTAATAGAACCGGGTTTCAATTTGAAGTCGATCACAGACGCGTTGCTACTCCCGAGGACTGAGATGGTCGCCTCGTATACAAGTGAGTCAATCACACCCTTCCACCTCACGAACTGCATCACGTCGGAAAAAGGTATACCTCCCACCATACCGAATTATTATTAACACCGAATACTTTTTATCTGGAAACGAACGAAGCGGTCGGATTCGCTCGCAAAAGCTATTTGTAAATATTAGCTATGTCCAAAAAAATGATATATGACCACAAAAAAATAAGGAAATAACTCATAATTACTTTGTTTGACCACGACTTTAGTTAATTATTGCAAAAATTCGACGTGGGTTCCAACTGGTTTTTATCTTATTTTATGACCCATTAGGCCTATTAGCCATAAAAAGATTTAATTTAAGACTATAATTATGTATATCTATATCTATTCTATACTAATATATAAAAATGAGATGGTGTGTGTCTGTTTGTTACTCACCTCTTAAAATCGTTTGATTTAAAGCTTATAGTTTAATACACTAGCTAAAGTACCCGAGCTTCGCTATGACAAAAATTTAAGTGTTACTCGCTAACCATATGCTATATGCCATTAAAAGTTTGCTATTAGCGTTCTCTTTTTATTTAAAATGGTAATATGAAAGTCTGAAACAAAAGGGTCACGTGACTAAAATAGTCGCCATCTTTAAATAGCGAAAAATATCGAAATCAAAAGTAGCCTATAGACTGACCAGTTAAATAAGCTACATCCATGCAAAATTTCAAGTAAATCGGACCAGTGGTTCATACGTGATTGAGTAACACACAAACACACGCTATTTCTTTTTTATATATTAGTATAGATATAGAGTAAACGTCAGCTTTTTTTGTTGAAAACTAACCAATCTCGATCCTGCTCGGATCGCTCACGTTCAGTATACATTCTATAACAATATGTAAATGGTCGTCTGTTAGAAGACGATGATCGCGTCATATGATGTCATTCGTGATTTGACCTGAATGTGATAATACATTATTTTTGAACGATTTTTATCTTTGGTATCTAAAACCTGAACGTGAAAAGTATCGAATGATATCCCTGAAGGAGGCTTTTATCTAAAGATGTTCTTGCAAGCTTCGTCACACAAAGCATATACAAATAAATTTTAAACCACTTGTGAACAATTAAGAGCACAAGTCTGCGTAAGAACAAATTGTGACAGTTGTGAACAATGAAAAGCATAAGTCTAAGTAAGAAAAATTTGTGAACAATGAAGAGCAAAAGTCTAAGTAAAATAGACTTACCTTGCAAAACTTGCTTTCCCCATCCAGTCACGATGCACTCTCCAGCTCCGTTGTAATAGGCGTCGAGGGTGTCGGTGGACTTTGGCAAGCAGATCGGGTAGATGTTCTTCGCGAATCTGAGATTCTCAGTCAATACCAGGATAGCGGCGTCGTAGAGGAGGGAACCCTGTTTGTAGAAGGGGTGGCGAAGGATAGTCTTGACTTGAACAATTTGGAATGGTAGGGGTTCCTCGTCGATTCCGAGTTTCCATTCACCGCCCTTGATTAGCACGTTCTTGGCATCGAGGCTGGAAAGAAAATTGGGATTCAAAAATCTTAAAAAAAAAGAAAAATAAAAGTTTTTTTTTTTAATTCAACGCTTTTTACGAGTCAAATTAGTTACATGAAAGTGGCATAATACAATATACATATTTTTGTAATCTATTTGATTCTTATAATATTTTTTTCTGTTACGAAAACATCGTCATTTCTGATTAAAAGCTATATAGTCTATGAGACTTTGACAACTTACACAGTTCTATTGATACGTAATATGGCACAATCCATCTAGCCTTTTAGGCTGCCAAATAAATGGACATACATATATACATAGATATACACTCGAAAAACACTACCCTCCTTCTAACGCTAATCGAAAGGTCGTTACAAATTAACTTTTAAGTCATATATTTTTTTTCTCAGTTACAGAAAACCTTTTTATGCACCTCCATGATATGAGTATTAACCATATCATGGTGCTGCATAAAAATAATCCGCCATCTTGTGGCGCCATGTTGTATTTAGAATACGCCACGAGACCAATTATGTATTGTAATGGTGTTTTGCACCATGATACTGATTTTCAGTGTGTCCTTATTGTAAGTGGTGTGTTTTACTATGAAGCTGGTGATTCCACTTACCCTTCAACACAAGCAGCGGAGGTCACGACCACATCAGGCCTGGTGATCACACCACCGCAGAGGAGACTCCTGTTCGTCTGCAGCAAGACCATGGCTTGCCAGGGGATCTCCGCGAAGTCCACCTCGTTGTCGTTACGATTGCCGTAGGGTTTCTGGCCCTGTGGATAGTTGCTGGTTAGAATTTTGTTCGAAGGTAGAACCCTTTGGCCCTGTGGACGGATGCTGGTTAGAAAATCGTTCGAAGTAAGAACCCTTTGGCCCTATTGACGGTTGCTGGTTAGAATATTGCTCGAAGGTGAAGGAAGCGAAGAATCCTTTGTGGTAACTCCGGAAGCACCACCACACTTATTTCTGTTATAAGAGCTGTGTTAAGCGCTGCTGTGTTTGGTCTGAAGTTGGTAAGAGAAATAATGATCGTGGAAACTCTGGCCAAACTCAATAAAGACTGATCTTATCCAAACCTATTTCTGCCCAATAATAGCAGTGTTAAAGGTTGTTGTGTTCTGGTCTGAAGGAAGGGTGTGGTGAAACATACTTATCCGAGGCGTTCCAGCTTAGTCTTCAGGGGTAGTAATGTCCAAACTCAGGTAAGACTCTTATCTGATGTGGGATTCGTTACTGGTTTCAAAGGGTAATGGGTAGTAGTGGTTACGATCAGGTGGACTGCCTGCATATTTGTTACTTCCATATGCATATGTTTATATATATGTGTATTGACGCAGGATACCGAACATAAAATGAATTATTCTAATCTTTAAATGGTTTCCAAGTTTAGATATAGCATTTATTAGACTGAAATTCAATATTTTACAACATAACATATTTGTAAAGTTATGAATTTTTTAAGGTATTTCTGGTGTTAAGTTGCATTTTTTACGATACGACGAAGTTTGCTTTTTCTCCCTCGATATGGAAATAGCAAACACTGCAATCCAGCTGATGGTAAGTGGCTACTGTCACCCATGAATAAATGCAGTAAAATGACATCTGTAATCAACCCTACATAAAATCAGGCTTAAGGAGATCGGAGCAGTGTTGTTACTCTAAGTTGGAACGCCTCGGATATTGTACATACGACGTGCAATATCCGAGGCGAGGCAACCATTTGCAAGAAAAAACTATATCATAAAAAAATTGTTTACCTGTAGGTACATTTTAGATAAATTAAAACGTTTATTTAAATGAAAATCATCAAACGATATTAATTTCAATATTCTTACGAAATACGCATCATAAAATTATATTATTAATCAGTAAATATTTATCGCATTAACAAATCCGGCTCCGAGCTAATTAAAATCAAATTATGGAAATAATATTCAATGAATTACAGATGGAGAAATATGATTTTAATATTGGATGTCTCTTATTACATATGTATTTATGTTTTCTTTGATATCGTAAGGAATTTTGAGTAGGTAGGTAACATTCCTAAATATCTTTAAACTAGCTTATTCCCGTGGTTCCGCCCGCTTCGGTCACCGTAATGAGTATCCCATTTGTTAAACTAGTTCATAAACTATCTGTGTACCAAATTTCAGTGAAATCCGATCAGTAGTTTTGCGTGAGTAACAACCACACATACATTCTCACAAACTGCCGCAGTGACATTATTAGTAAGACGTATTTAAATTTTCTTCGAAATTGTAAAGAACTAGCTGTTGCTTGCCCGCGACTGCGTACGCGAAGACAGAAAGCCAAATACTAAATTTCATAGAGATTTCTTCAAAATTGGCGGACTTTCATACAAACTTTCAACTCCTATTTAACCCCGTTGGGGGTAAAATTTTTGAAAATCCTTTCTTTTGATCACTTACATCATGAAAGGAATCCCTGTACCAAATTTCAAGTTTCTAGGTACAGTAGTTTCGGCTACGAGTTGATATATAAGTCAGTCAGTCGGAATTGCCTTTTATATATGTCGGAGACGGACATTAGTTTGAACGGTAAAAGAGCGGCAAAAAGAGTGGCACAAGTTCTGACAGATGGCAGCACCGTCGCGATTACGCGGAAACGGCGCTCGGTTACCATAGCAACTGTTATTCGTTGGGTTTGCTCGCTGTGTTTGTGTGTTTTCTGTAGCTCTGCTCAATTACCCATTAATAAACGCCTACGTGATGTTCGAGGAGGGAGCTAATAATTATGACGATCCGACATATATATATGAGAATGGAGTTTATTTATTGCTATTAAACGGAGCCAGCCAAGTGTGGCGGTTAATTGCAGTCTTGCAGTGCACCTGATAGTAACCGGTCACTGCCGTTCCCATGGACAGCATTATCCATGCGTTTGTAAGCTGCATATAGAGCAGGGTTCCATCTGAAGTTAATTACCGATGCGTTGCTACTCCTGAAGAATAAGATGATCGTCCCATATATTTGTAAGCCGGCAATCGGTTTTGAAGGTGTTAGAGCTCTTTGTGGTTCGACTCCGGAAGCAACACCGCCACACCTATTTCTGTCTAATAACAGCAGTGTTATGCGCTGCTGTGTTCTGGTCTGAAGGGTGTGGTAAGGGAGACATACTTTTCCGAGGGATTCCATCTTTGTCCTCAGGGGTGACACCGCATCTGTATCCAACCTTAGGTGAGACTTTGATCTTACCTAAGGTTAATTACAGCTGTTCATGGGCGGCAGTAGCCACTTACCATCAGGTGGGCTGCATGCTCGTTTGCTACTTACATACTGTAAAAAAAACACACCCTTCCACCACACCTTAAGAACTGCTGCACGCTAGAAATAGGTATGGCGTTCGACTTCCTCGGTCGACCTGTACTCGTTCTACCACTATGTAAAATCTCACTAATATTATTGAAACGAAAATTTAAAGGATGTATGTATGTTGTTCTTCCATGCAAAAACTACTGATTGGGTTTGGATTAAATTTGGTACACAGATAGTTTATGCCCGGGATTAACACATAGGATACATAAATATGACCTAAGCGGGCGGATCCGCCGACAAAAGGTAGTGAAATAATACTCACATTGAGTAGACCACATTGTCCAGAACCATCATATCTTGAAAGGAAGACTCTTTGAACCGATTCGCCATACTCATTCTCCACTCCGAACCCAGTTCCTTGGGAGACAGCTATGCCTTGTCCTTGCTTGATGCCTGCGCCGAAACCTTGATTGATGAGAGAACCCTGGCCTTGGAAAACCGTTTGCCCCTCTCCTTGGGTCAATCCATATCCAACTTGACCTTGACCTCTGTAGCCGCCTCCTTGGGTGATTACGCCACCACCTCCTTGAGTGTAGGTGCCACCTCCTCCTTGGGTGATCACACCACCGCCTCCTTGGGTATAGGAACCACCGCCTCCTTGTGTTACAACGCGACCTCCTCCTTGAGTGATCACGCCTCCTCCTCCTTGGGTGTAGGAACCACCACCTCCTTGGGTAAGCACTGCGCCTCCTCCTTGAGACACCAACGCCCCACCCCCTTGGGACACCAATTGCCCTTGTCCTCTGCTACCATAAACTCCTTGCCCTTGAGTAACGATCTGTCCCTGCCCTCGGCTCACTAACTGACCCTGCCCTTGGGTTGTCAACTGCCCTTGTCCCTGAATCACACCGGTGCCAAATCCTTGGCTGATTCCTGTACCCTGACCTTGAGTCACGATTTGACCCTGGCCTCTCTGACCTTGACCCTGAATGACTCCTACACCTCCACCGCGTTGGATTTGAGCCTGTTAAGGAGAGAAAATTGTTAAAACTAACTTGTTTTTTTGGAATTTTGAAATTTTACAATGTATGAAATATCATTATTTAGTTACTATTAAAGTGCATTTAAAAATTTTTTTTTGAAAAGTTTTTAATTACAAAAAAACGATTGATAATTTTATAATTTCAAGCGAGCAACTTGGTTAAAAATAACAAATTATTGATTTGCTTTAACAAAAATCAACAAACCTGAGAATTAGCTTCGTATTGTCCTTGACCCTGCGAGACGAGGGTGCCTTGGCCTTGATTAACGAATGCACCAGTACCTTGGCTCACAACAGTCCCTTGTCCTCTGCTAACATAGCTACCCTGTCCTTGGCTTGTCAATGTACCCTGTCCCTGGCTAACAAGAGTACCCTGCCCTCTGTTCACATAGCTCCCTTGTCCTTGGCTCACGACAGTACCCTGTCCTCGGCTGCCATAGACCCCTTGTCCTTGGGTGGTAAGGGTACCTTGTCCCTGGTTTACTAAAACGCCCTGTCCTCTTTGCCCTTGGCTGTACGCTGTGTTGTAGTTAGAGCCAGATGCCAGCTGGGTGCCTGTTAGAAAGTTTTATAATAAATTTACGTCGAATCAACTGGTTTCAAGAGTAGTATGCAAAAAGAAAGATCGGCTAGTCTCAGATTATTTCTCATACTATGCCTGCTCTCTGTTTGTGGAAAAAGTACTCAGAAATTTGTCGACAGTTGACAACAACCCAAAAGAAACCTTCTCCTGTTTGAAGAAGATCCTTGATTTTCTTTTCTTGCCTTTGCTAGGCTAGGGGGAGAGTTTGGACCTCTTAAATAAGGATTAGAAAAAACTTTATTCAGTACCTTTGGTTTGATGCAATTTAAACACACAGACAATCAGACAGACAAAAGCAGACAAGCAGTGATTAAAATTTTATTATATGTATGTAACGACTTCCCGCAACTCATCAAGAGATGGAGCCACTGCTTTCTGAATCACGCTATCGAAGTTTTCCTAACATCCTGCATATATACAAGTTCCGAACAGAGACTATCGGATCACAGCCGCTCCCCAGGCATGATCAACTAGTCTAACGGGAGACTTCGTTATGCTAAAATTAGGTTTCCAACTTTATGGTTTCCAACTTACCTTGACCACCGATGGCAACTTGTCCTCTACCACCCTGTGTATATTGTCCCTGACCAGCGACTCCGTATTGTCCCTGACCAGCAACGCCGTACTGTCCTTGACCAACTTGGGTAAACTGTCCTTGACCACGTGTCGATTGGGTAACTTGGTTGGGGCCGTAGGGGAAGGTTGGTTTGGGTGTGACTGGGGTGTTTCTGTTAAAAATAAAAATTGTTACAATGAGCGGACATTAATTAAATACAACTTGACAATTTGAACAAGGTTGACCTTGTTCAACCTTGCTAAAATTTCCCCCCCCCACTTTTCTTGTACAAAATTAGAACGGAAATATATTTAGCTAAATTTAAAAATAAAATTTAATAATTATGCCAGTTTTATTGCAAGTCTTTTGCAGGAATAAAAATATACTAAGCCGAGATGGGGGATCTCGGCATATTTTTTTTTTTTCACGAAAGACTGGATGAGATTCATCCAGACCTCCCCCCACAATTTTCTCACGTATTTAAAAGATGTCCTCTAACAAAGAAGTAGAATACTTAATTGGTTGACACGTTTAATGGAGATGTTTTAAAATCAAGGGTAGATTTCGAGACTGTGAAATAAAATCTCTTAATTTTGGAATATCACGACTTACACGACTCGGATGAGTTTATAAAACTCGGACGCAAGTCCTAAGCCTAAAAGAATTCGACAACTGAGTCTTCATTTTACCGTTTAGTCTTGTAAAATTTGGGCGACATTTTTATAAGAATTACAAGAAGAAGTTTCTTTTATCTCTCATTCTACCCGAATAGATCGAATTTGGTTTGATTTCTTTACCTGAAGTTGTCTAATTTGACGGATCCTGTGACAGGAGGCCGAACTGTGACTACGGGTCTGACGTTGTTGGAGCTGCCGCGGCTGTCCGGTACGTATTTCCCGTCATTGCCTCCGAAGACCCCGGGAACCCATTTGCCCAGTTGGTTGGTTGGCCAAGGGTCCGTGTAGAGAGGGTCCCTGCAGCATTTTCCGATGCGTCCTGTCGCTACATCTTTGCAGTCCTGGTGGAAAAATGGATGATGTCAATGACTTATATGATTGTAGTAGTAAAAGAACGTGGCAAGTGGTCTCAGCCAGCCTCTCGAGGTATTGTAACTTAGTCCTAGGTAGCAACGCACCTGTGGCCAACCTTAGGTAAGACCTGATCTTACCTGCGGTCATAACAGGTGTCCATGGTCGGAAGTAGCCATTTCCCATCAGGTGGACTGCATGCTTGTTTGCTACTTCCACATTATAAAATAAATCACAGATGCATTGCTCCTTCTGAGATCTAAGATATTTGCCTGACATGAAAATGAGTCGGCAACCGCATCGTTCCATCCAAACGGAATAACTGCGCTTTTGACAAATAGTGGCCTGATTGTTGAATTTCGTCATTCCAACCGGGGTCCAACTTTAGAATCCTAAGAAAGTCACCTCCAATTTCCAAATAAAAATTTAATTATCACTCGTTTGAACAGTGACGGAAACATGAGGTAACGTACACGATTAAGTTCATTAAAAAAAGTTCGCAAAAGTGTGTGAAGTCTATCAATTCACACTTGGCCAGCGCGGTGGAGTATTGCCTAAAACCGCTCTGATGGAAGCGCCGTGACCAGTAGCGGAAAAATTGTTTGATGAATCGGAATCCTTTTTGGAAGTCACTCCTAAGGGGTCATCAATAAATTTCACACCTTAAGGGGTGGGGAAAGGGTCGATGAAGTGTGACATTATGTGACAAGGGGTAGGGAGGGAAGCTAAACTTAATGTCCACATTAAAATACGAAATTTGTACAACATAAATACTATAAATACAATAATATACTTTATTTTATTTTATTTTTATGGCATAATAAATTAAACATACAATAAATATAATTTCTGTTACTCTATTTAAAAAAAATCCTTGACCAAGATTGCAAAATATGTGACATCACACTAGGGAGGGGGAGGCCCTACAAATGTGATCAGTGACAAGGATGGGGGAGGGTCAAAAATCATGAAATCCGTGTGACGTAATTTATGGATTGTCCTTTATGAGGTGAAATAGAGGTGGAACATAAACATAGGTACATTGCAGAGTAAACACAAAAGGGATCAACATTAAATTCCAGCAATTTGAGTCAATCGAAACTGAAAAGGATAAAAATAAATGTTACGTCTTTTTAATAACCGCGCGCTTTAAACTCCCCAAAATGCGAACATAATTTTGTTACTTAACAAAATGTAAATTTCGCATCAGGTTCCTATTATTATCATCATGCGTAGTGTGGTTGATTTATTAGAGAACACAGACACACGCTTTCTACACTCATAGCCCCACTGTAGGATTTTCTCCTGTGTCGTGGGTGCCATGGACACACAAAGACGAATGCACAAACACCCAGACCCAGAACAGAAACCTAAACTCATCATTCAGATTTCTGTCTGGCCGGGGATCGAACCCGTGACCCACTGCATGTCAGATCGGTATGGTAACCGCTCCGCCACGCGGGTCAAAAACGCGAACGCGAACGCGAACGAAGTCACGAGTAAAGGCTAGTTATATATTCTAACGTCAGCTAAATGTCAACTGATTGATGAAGGCAAATGACTAATGATTTTTAAGTTGACTTTTGGCTCTGCTTGCAATTGGTAGATCAATTTGTAGCAAAGTTAAATTCTCTTGTAAATTGAAAATTTTGAAAGGTTTATAATGATCTTTCACAACTTGCATTGCTAAAAATGCGCGTCTTCTTCAATCCATCTCAATAGAGTCTTTCTGTGTTATATTTAGTATTATAAAATGCTAGCTCTTGCTCGCGACTTTGTATGAGTAAACATAATAAAAACGTTTAACTCTTTAGCTCCTGAGTGGTGGAATATAAAAACATCCTCTCTTAATAGCTCCTATAATTATCATAAAATGGACTATTTACAGGTAATGAAGTTAGAACCATGAATTTCGACAATATGGACATTTTGTGATGAACGCATATATTAAGGAACGATTTTTTGATATTCCTTCCCAAGGGCTCTTAATAGGACTTCAAAGTTTGACTGAAAATTTGCCG
This sequence comes from Cecropterus lyciades, assembly GCA_002930495.1. Taxonomy (NCBI): domain Eukaryota; kingdom Metazoa; phylum Arthropoda; class Insecta; order Lepidoptera; family Hesperiidae; genus Cecropterus; species Cecropterus lyciades. The sequence goes on from MOOZ01004463.1 coordinate 23,516, forward strand.
ATTTTGACGCCAACATTATTAAAGATAGACTTTGGTATTCTAATTAGAAATAATGACATATCCTTTTTACTACTTTTCTGGAAAATCAACCTCTTAGGGGGTTAAAAATGTTGAGTGTGTAATATATTCGGCTAAAAATATAAAATATAATTTCGTCAGACTAATCCGTTGCTATCTTAAAGGGTTAGTGACTCAGATACTAATGTCTCCCTTACCACACAGTTCAAACCGGAATACAGCAGAGTTTGACACTGCTGTTAATAGGCAAAAATAGCGGTGACGGTAGCCTCCAGAAACAAACCCCTAAGGGTTCTACTTTCAATAATGTTTTTTGAAAATTAACTTACAGTAAGAGGGACTCTGTAGGCATCCTGGTCTCGGCTGAGGATCACAGTAGTGTTGGAGATCACTCCTTCAGCAGTGCAGTACTCGATCGGAGTACACTTCAGGGCAGCAGCACATCCAGCTGGGATTTCACCTGGAAACATTGCTAAGTATTAAATCTTGAAGCTAAAGATGCTGTTTATCTTAAACTAGCTGAACTACTCGTGCTTCGCTATGGATCATAAATAGTCACCATCTTTAAATAGTACACAATATTGAAATCAAAAGTAGCCTATAAGTTGACCAGGTAAATAGGCTACATCCATGCAAAATCTCATGTAAATCGGACTGGTGGTTCTTGCGTGAGTGAGTAACAAAGAGACACAGACACACACCACCTTCTTTATATATATTAGTGTAGATGAAGAAAAAAGTCGAAAAAAAGTGGTTTAGTATTTAAGCCCCGTATCTTTAGGCATTGAACATGGTAGACGCGTACCGTGGCAGACAAAATGGTATTCTATACAATGAGTACGTATTTGTACCGCAAAAATACCGCACAGACACGGAACGTACCTGTCAAAATGTTGTTGTCAAATTTTTTTTTAATTATGCGCGTATTAGAAGTTAATTATCACTGATTTACGGTGCAGGAAAACATCGTGAGGAAACCTACATACCTAAGAGTTCTTTGAAAAAATTCTCAAAGGTGTGTAAAGTCTATAAATTCGCACTTGGCCAGTCTGAAGCTCTCTCAATCCGAGAGAAGACCCGTGCCCAGCAGTGGGCCAATAATGGGTTGACGTTAACCATTAGATGAACTGCATGATCGTTTGCTACTTCTATGTGATAAAAATTATGCATAATCTATAAATTTATCGCATATATCCGGATTGACAAACTTGACATACTTTGAATATAGTGTGTAGGTTTCCTTAAGATGTTTTCCTTCAATGTTAAGACAAGTGATATTTATTTTGAGTAAATAGCAAGTATGTACTCCAGATGTTGTTACTAGCAAACAAATATATTCTGATGATAAGTCACTGTTGCTCGTGGACATCATCATCAACTCTAGATACCTTGCCTGATGTTTTGCTACCCCTGAAGACTAATGGAACGCCTCAGAAAAGTATGTCTTCTTTATCACGTCCTTCAAACAAGATCTTATTAACTTTGAGTTTTTTTTTTTGAAGATAGTGACTCTGGAGTGGAACCAAAAACGAGCTTTACTACCGCTTTGTAGAGCCACACTTTGTAGCTGACCTCAGGTAAGACACGAATCTTATCGGCCTTCAGATGTCCATGAACTTACTTACAATAAGAATATGTCCATGCTATAAAGCAGATAAATTTATTTATTTAGATACTAGCTGATCCGGCAAACGTTGTTTTGCCATATAAATGATTAAATTACTAAAATGGCTATTAAATGATAGGGGTTGGTGATAAAAGGGTAAAAATTTAGAGTTGTATGAATTTTTGTATGCTGTGTCATAAAAAAATAAAAACAAAAAAAAATGCCTAAAAAATAAAAATAAAAATTTAGGGGTGGACTACCCCTAACATTTAGGAAGATGAAAAATAGATGTTGGCCGATTCTCCACCCTGGCCGACAATCACGCTGAGGATCACAAAAATCGATCGAGCCGTTTCGGAGGAGTTCAAGTTCGAACACCGTGACACGAGAATTTTATATATTAGAGATACCATCGACTTATCACATAACATTATAATAAATTATAATCTCAAGTAACACAAATTCCGTGTGATTAGCCATTATGGGTATATACAACGATTACGTATGAATAAATATAACGTGCAGCT
>MOOZ01004463.1:80314-90926 GCA_002930495.1 Cecropterus lyciades
GTTTTTTTTTTTTATAAAAGTAATCGAAAAGATTATTGCCACAAGGCAAGCTTCAGAGATGTGGACACGTCGATTTTTTTTGGAAATTTTTACATTGCAATTTTTATTACATAATCCTTCCTATCGACTCAACTTACTAATTTTCGACAATCTTATAATACTTTTTGTCTAAAACGTAGCATTTATCAGTATTACTAACACTTTTAAACTTAAATATTTTTTAAATACAAATATTTTTCATATTTGAAATACGTTACAAAACACAAATGAACAAATTTTAAACCTAAACGCATAAATATTCCTAAACAATCCATTTCTACGCAAAACAAGTTACGATTTTTTTTTATCATGAGTATATTTTCGCCGTATCCATGGCAATTTAAAATCCATAGATTATTGACACCAGTGGCGTGGCATTCCATAATGGCGTACAATGACGTCACCCGGATGTGGATTTGGTGGAAAATGCTAATGAGGTTCTATCAATTTTAATGGGAAAACCTTAAATAAACTTGCGTAAACCAATATACGGTTGAGTTCCATCTTTGTATGGGCAACCTGACTACTTTGTCTATTTATAAAAGTAATTTATTTTAGTAATTTAACGCTTAATAATCTTACAAGACACGTGATAGCCCTTTTTTTTTTTGTTTTCGAGGGGGAAACCTTCAAAAGGTACCCGACGCCGTGGGTGCGTCGCCAGGTTATGTGGGATTTTTACCGCACTAAAACCCCCCGGTGGCCATCCTCGGCACTGCGAAGAGGACTCCGGGATCTCCAAAGGAACACAATAATCTTACAAGACACGTGATAGCCTAATGGTTGAAACTCGCGCTCTTAAGGGTCCGAGGATCGAATCCCAGGCATCACTGATTTTTCTAAAATTATGTGCGTATTAGAAGTTAATTATCACTGCTTTACGGTGACAGAAAACATCGTGAGGAAACCTGCACATCTGAGAGCGCTTTAAAAGTTCTCAAAGGTGTGTGAAGTCTACCAATTCGCACTTGGCCAGCACGGTGGACTATGGCCTGAACTCTCTAATTTGAGAGGAGACCCGTGCCCAGCAGTGGGACAATAATGGTAGGACAATAGTTAAGGACGTATTAGTTACTCTTTCAAAAGTACTGGTCAGATTTCGCTGAAATTGGGTACACAGACAGTTTATGGCTTTGACGATCACATTTGACACGGTAATGAGAATCCCATTCATTTTTTATACAATATGGAAGTATTTATCGAGAATGCAGTCCACCCGATTGTAAGTGCTGCCTGCCCATGGACATCTGTTATCGACCCCAGATCAGATCAGTCTTACCTGAGGCTAGCCACAGATGCGTTGCTACCCCTGATGACTAAGTTAGAACGCCTCGGGTATACCGCTTACCGCACCCTTCAGACCAGAACATAGTAGTGCATAACACTGTTATTACGTAGATGCTCACAGATCCTTTGCTACTGATGAGGACTAAGTTGGAATGCCTCGGATAAGTATATCTTACCACAACCTCCACACCAGAACACAGTAGCACATAACACTGCTGTTATTAGGCAGAAATAGGTGTGGCGGTGACGCTTCCGAACCACAGTTCTACCATCTTTATTGATTAATAACCATAATTATTGTGAGATTTAATATTTATATTTTTTTATACCTAAGCCTAACGATAAGGCAGACGGGCTACCAGATGGAAAGTAGTCACCGTCGCCTATGGTCATTTGCAACACCAGGGGAGTCGCCAATGCATCGCCGGCTTTGAAGGAGAGCTCTCTTCACACCTTTTTTGAAGAGCCCCATGTCATAGCGCTCCGGGAATACCTCAGGAGCAAGTTCATTCCATATTATTTTACGAATGTTATTATTGATAACACGATAGTTATTTAACTAAGATTATGTATTAATAACGATATGTGGGATAATTTATTAGTTACGTTTTTTATGACCACCTGATGTATATGACCTTATTTATTTATTTATTTATTTATTTATTTATTTTTTAAAATCGAAGTTTAAAATCGAAGCTTCTGTTATAACTTATGACAAAAGTTTTGCTTTTAAAAAAGGCAATAAACATCTGTCGATAAGGCTATCTTTATATAAAATAGTAGGGTACAATTAAAAAAACAGATACTCATTTTTTTCGACAAAAATAATTAGTTTTTTGTAATTACTTAAAATAAAAAATAACGTTAAAATTGTAAGTTAAGATTTCTTTTAAGTTCTTACGATTCTGTTACATTCCGGTTGATTTCATAAAAAATATAGGTTTTAAATTTTTTTTGCGTCTATTTTATTTTTTACCTCGTGAACTAGACACGACGCAATACGAATACGAAATACTTTAGATCAAGTATATATTTAGAATTTTAAAACTTATACTCTTGTTTAAAACAATGAATTGAGGAAATAGATGCTAACTATTCACAAACTTGTCAATGAAACGTTCTAACTTAGGCTTCAGGTGACCGAACGGTGGACGATTTTAGGAAAACAAAATATGAGGTTGAGCTGCAGTTCATCTGAAGGTATGTAGTCACTGCCACCCATGGAAACATGTTATATAGAATGAGATGGTTGCCTCATATGAAACTTGAAGTAGCGTTTAACCGTTCTTGTATTTCAGCGGAAGGATGTAGTTGAGAGATTACTTTCGTGCATGAGACAATTAGTCTTGTGATTGACTTCAAATAGAACNNNNTTTTTTTCTAATGAGATATAAAATTTCGGTTAATGTATGTCACGTTACATTTCTTTTAAACGCGGGTGAAACCGCGAGCTCAGCTAGTATTATATATGTATGTACATATTAATGTACTTTAAACTAACATAGCGTATTAATAAAAGCCTGTGAAAAGGAATTCTGACCGTGAAAGTATCAACGCTTCTTAAAACGAAGACTCGTTTTGAAAACCCTGAACTTTGGCATTTAACCTCTTAACTAAAACCTCACTTATTTGAGTTACCTTCGAACTTACTGTGGGAGTGACTTACATATAAGAAAACCGACTTAGTACTTTGATCTGCGATCTCTTAGTGGGTAGACCCCAATTCTGAAGTATTCTTGGAGCGCTATGACATGGGGCTCTTCAATAAAAGGTGAAAAAAGAGCTTTCTTTCAAAGTCGTATTGGCGATTCCTCTGGTGGTGACGGTGACTACTTTCCACCAGGTATTCTATCTGCCTAATAGTTAGTAGTTAGTTAGGTAAACACATAAAAAGCGAATTATGACCATGTCGGTCAATGACTATCAGGTGGTACGTATCGTTTGCTTGTAAAAAAACGTGTGTAAAAAAAACTTTGTTATATTAATAAGTTATAGGTCTATAGAATAAGTCTAGATAATCATCTTCGCTAGCCAAATTGTTAGACTTCACACACCTTCGAGAACTTTGTAGATAATTCGTCACGGCGTCACTTCATAGTGAATTTTAATTAATTTTAAACGCAGACAACGAATTGATAAAACCTGTCTGGGATTCGAATCTTAGACCTCCGCAGTAGAGACTGATGTTATTAAGCTAAAACTGTTTTCTTTGTTTAAAATAGTTAAATTAAACTTAGTATTTTTTGCGAAATCGACTAGTAATTTTCGCGTGACAGAATAACAAACAGACATACATTCTCACAAATTTTCGAATTTATAATACTACATACTACAATATCAAGATTATACTCAAAAAATCTTTTATGTTTAGTTGAAAGGTAAGAGGAGGGATTTGTTCTGGAATCTTCCGAGGTCTTAGAATAAGTAGCAAATAGTTAATGCTAGATTTTAAGTTTAAAGCATCATAACAATATCTTGTAGTTAGACAAAAATAAAACAAAATATTTAAAAAGTTCTGCGTGAGTTTTAGAAACTTTTGACAGAATAAATGGATTTTATTGAAATAATTTCTGAAATAGTTTCTTCTATTATTCTAATATTTTCTCAAGACAAATATATTTAACCAAGCCAATCAACCAACTGCTATTTCTAACACACAAACAAAAAGTGTATAAAATACAGAAATATCAATTTTTTTTAATGAAATGTCTTCATAATGTATAAACCTATGGAGGCAAATTGTCAGTTACAACTTTTTCTACACTACCACCGGATCTGAACCTCAACTAAGAAGATCTTAACTTGAGAAGATATTAACACTTGTTCTGAGTCCCCTAATTTTTTTTGCAAATTTGCGACGTTAACACGCGGAATAATATTTTTTTATCATATATTAATTAGTAATCAGTTAATTAATATTAAATATGTAATTTTTAATTATCAGCAAATGGTTATCCAAATGATTATCTAAAATACTTCTAAGAATGCTATATTACGTGTCATAATATTGACAAGTTATCGATACCATTAAAAATTTTGAAAACTCATGCTGAAGCTACAAGAATGTACAACAGAGGTCATTTTTAAAGTGGAAACAACCTTAATAAAATTGGCTGCTTATCAAGTCCTTTTCAATATAAAATAGATCTATATTACATTAAAATAATTAAATCTAATAGATCGTAGGTTTAACTATCCTTTTACGAATTTTGGATTAACTTAAGAGAGTGGTATACTTAAGCAAGAAGATAGCTTTAGCAAGAACTTTCTTTCAAGAAAGAAAGACTTAAGTATGATAATTTATTTGCAAATGAAAATATAGCGGGAAACCTACACACGCCTAAGAAATCTTTCATTTGGACAGCCTTAAATTATACTGTGCCCAGCACTGGGATTATAATTTTTATTATATTGCAGTGTATATTCATTTTCTAATCGGATCAAATAGAAATATATTTTATATAATGAATATATGTTCTTGTAAATAATTTTATGGCAATTTAATATGTATGATAACCTATGATACCTATAAAACAACTTATCTGAAATAAATATAAATAATGTTACACTTGATACGACATATTTAGATTGAATTTAATACAATGTTTTAATAAACACAAAAAAATAACAAATATTTTTTTCAATGATATTGTTGGATCGAATTTTCCTTAAAAAGACATCAACGCGCAATCAAAATTTTTAAAAATATTTTTCATTAAAATTTTTATTACTATTGATTTTTTATGAATATTTATCAATTTTTTTTATCGATACTTAATATTTTATATGTTACAGAATTATAGGTTAAACAACTCTTTCCTCAAAAAGTAGTTGTCCTATTTTAACTACATCAATAAAATTGATATTTTTGTGCACCTTATTTTTTAAAGATTAAATAAATATGTATAAGAATTAATCTATATTAAAAAAATATGAATGTTAAACATCTAATATTAAATAATCTAAAATTGTAATAAATTTCAAGCAAAATCTTAAATCTTAAAAGAATATAAAATTCGCTCACAAAAATAATTTTAAAAAATTGAAAAATTTCATTTAAAAAATTAACTTAAAATTCATTAAAACACGAGTTATTATTGAAGCTCCGATTCCATTTCCGTTAGCACAAAAATCACTTTATTTTCTTTTCTTTTTTTTACCAAAAATAAATAAAAAAGGCAACTCACTTGTATACACCACACAGAACACAACACACGTTACACTGTGTCCGTCTATACTCCTGTCACATACAAACTCTTGCGACTGACTCAACGACTCAACAAGCCTGTACCGTGATCGTCTCATACTTATATACTCGTTGTTGAAATTTCTCGGTGACCTTTGCGTTTCAAATCTTTAAGGGATGTCAAGTTTTAAAATGTTTCTTTGAAATAGAGCATTTTAAACGTGGTATTATGTATCTCTGTGAATCATACTTAATGTGATTCAAATAATTTGAAGTTTGTTGGGGTATAATGGTCACTCGATCAATTGAAAGATACCTCCAATAAAGTTGTTATTTCATACAGTCAATCTTAATGTGATCTTATTCAAATTATTTGAAGTTTGTTGGTCTATAATGGTTACTCGATCAATTGAAAGATACCTCCAATAAAGTTGTTATTTTATACAGTCAATCTTAATGTGATCTTATTCAAATTGTTTGAAGTTTGTTAATCTGTAATGGTTACTCGATCAATTGAAACATAATTTTAATAGAGTTATTTTTTATGTATTCCACCTGATAGTAACCGTCACTGTCGGTTATGGACTTCTAAAACTGATTCTATATAGAACAGGGGTTCTAGCTGAGGTCGGTTCAATGAATTGCCATTCCTGAGGACTGTAATAGATGGATATTTGAGATTTCTACCGCCGACTACATCGTCAACCCATTATTGTCCCACTGCTGGGCACGGGTCTTCTCGCAGAATGAGAGAGTTTTAGGCCATAGTCCACCGCGCTGGCCAAGAGCGTATTGATAGACGTCACTTACCTTTGAGAATTCCTTTTTTTAGAAAACTCTTAAGTGTGCATGTTTACTCACAATGTTTTACTTCACCGTAAAGCAGTGACAATTAATTTCTAATACGCACATAATTTTACAAAAATCAGTGATGGGATTTGAACCTCGGACACTCGATTGAGAAGATAATGTGGGAGGTAAGAGAGAAAATGTGGCGGTGTGCGCTCCAAACGTCGAAACCTGTTCAGGGAATAGATCTATGCCCAACTGTGGGGTATAAAACGGAGCAGTGACGTCATTTTGGATTGGTTACAAATGCTTAGATACTGGAGAACACACAGATACTGGTATTAACAATTATAAGCAGAAATAAAATATGTACGTTTACAAATTTTAATAGCTGTACGTTTACTCATTATCTGTGCATAAATAAATAATAAAAAATAACAATAAACATTTTCAGGATTTGTTCATTTTAATTTATGTGTGTGTCATCATTTTGTAATTTTAAAATTTACTTTGTTATACGGTTGCAACAATGATATTAATCAATATAATTATTAATAATAAAAACTCATCGCTTAAAAAATATTTTATTATAATATTTTATTGTTATTTTTATTGCATCACATTTTTTTCGCTTTAAGCTGTTAAATTATTTTTAGCGTAAGACGTATGTTCTAAAGTTCCTAAAGAAAAAAAGACCTTAAATATTTATTAAACCTAAAATTTGACCAAACCACTTTAGTTACACTGACTCATGACTAAGTTAATAACAATACTGGCGTATTACGTTAATTCCTTGTTAAAAATAGTATATAACATCAATCGCGTGTTTAAAAATTTTAATTTTCTTTCAGTGAAACAAAATGATCAGCTTATCGTATAAATTAGAAGTTAATGAGCAATCATTGATTTATTGTGTCTTATCAATTTGATGTGTTTAATTAAGTGGGAAACGTTTTCCGGAAGCCATGAAGTACTATCTTCAAGCGTCAATCGCTTGATAATTCGTTATAGAAACACGAAATGTTGTAGCGATATTTTGGCCTAAACCTCGTTTTTGGTGAAATTGAACCTTTTGTCGTAGAAGGCTACTTCGTATGCGTAGATTATATTAATAAGCAATACAAACATTCAACACCTACTTAAACTATCCCCTTAGGGGTTCAAACCAGGGATATTATAGAGCTCCGCAACCGTAACGGAAACTACCGGATATCCTAAATAAAAAAATATCCGTAACCGTAACCGTTTATATATGTTACCGTAACCGTAGATATGTTTCGAGACATCTTTTTTTTAAATTCTAGTAAATAACACTTAAAATTGATTGCAATAACTGATATGACTTATTGTAAGGATAAAATAGAAATAAAAGCAAATTATGACTATCTAGTAATAATTTGCTTTTATTTCTATTTTATCGTATCTATGTAATAAGTTGTATTTTACGGTTAAAATTCCTTAAACTTATGACATTCGTAAACTATCCGAAACTTAGGGAAAATCCGAAATTATCACATATCCGTATTTACATATACCATACCGGTATAATATAATTCTTGTATCCGTATCCAGATTCGAAACTTCATACCCGTAACATCCCTAGTTCAAACAATAATACATGTTAAACGAGCCTACTGTCCGAATTTCATAATTCTATCATTAGTATTTTAGGGTTGTGATACAATATAATAAAGGTATTATAATATTCCATCCCTTTAGGAGTTGAATATTGTTAAATCCTTTTTAAGCATTTAAACCCTTTATATGTTCTACATACCACTTTGTTTTAGTGGGTGTTCTTAGAAAATGAACCTATTGTACATATTTCATGTTTCTAAATTATTTTGGTTTAGGCTCTGCAATGATTAGTCAGAAGCTTTAGTATCCTTTCGCTTTCATATATTGACTCAAAAAGCGAAAACGCTATGACCCGACCTGTTTTTTTGGAGAGTAGGAATCAGAAAACATGTTTGACTCTTGTGGCTCTACGATCAACAGAAAAGTGTTTAGCATTGAAAATAACTGTTTTTACCCGACTGCGTCAGAGGCAGGGTATTGTTTTACGGGTGTATGTATTTATGTCTATTTCTTTGGCAGGCGCTACAGCCCAACGTATCATTGAAAACCCAAGAACCTTTTTTACCCACCGGTTATCGGTCCTTCGAGCGATGTGGCCGTGGCGTCAATATATCTAATATATAAAAATGAGATGGCGTGTGTCTGTTTGTTACTCAATCACGCAAGAACCACTGGTCCGATTTACATGAAATTTTGCATGGTTGTAGCTTATTTACCTGGTCAACTTATACACTACTTTTGATTTCGATATCTTATACTATTTAAAGATGGCGACTATTTTAGTGACATCACTACTCCATTTGGTTGCAGACTTTTATATTTCCATTTTAAATAAGAACGAAAGCTAAGAATTAGCAAAGTTTTGATGGCATGTACGACGGTTAAAATTTTATTTTTTAATCCAAAGGTCATTATCACTTTTCGTGTAACTCGAACGGTTAGCGAGTAAAACGTAAGTATTTCGTCCCGCAGCGAAGCAGTGTACGTACTAGTACCTCACGTAGTAGCTAATAATAATATGTAAATATTTTCTACTCCTATTAACATATAGATCGGTTGGTATGTGGATATAATTTAATAACGCCTTCAGATCGATTTTAAGATAAAACGACAGAAACATCTCGATTTATTATCTGATAATCCTAATATAGTGAAAGGTTAGGTCTTAATAATTTAGATCCAGATATCGATAAAAATCCACTTATCTATTTCTTTATGTGACTGCGTCAGTACGAAGGCAATGTTTTTCGATCGTATGTATGTATATTTCTTTTGCTCTTATAATTTGAGTTGTAGCTCAAACGCCTTGACGGATTGTGACATATGACATATCATTAGAATCGTTCCAGTTTGTGGATTGACATAAATGAAATGAAACATCTTTATTTTGCGTAGGCCTACGGTGGCACTTACAAATTGTCAATTACAATATTTTTTCTTACACTACCACCGGATCGGAACACGACTCCAACTGAGAAGATCCGGCAAGAAATTCAGTGGGTTTATCTTTTTTCCTTGCATTACTTTGTATATATATATTTTTTTAACCATCTCGTTTATTACATGGGCAATAATAGGCTATATAATTAAAAAACATGGCGCCTGTAAATAGGGAAAAAGATAGAGCCAATGTTTTGTAAATCATTATAAAACAAAAAAGGGCTTTAACCAGTCAGGTTTTTTTCATTTTGTGCTCAAATTGTCAAAAATAGCTGAATGGTTGAAACTTGGCTTCTCAATTCCGAGGTTAGAATTCCAGGCACGCACCACTGATATTTCTAAAATTATGTGCGTGTTAGAAATTAATCATCACTGCTTTACGGTGAGGAAGTCTACACACCTGAATTTTTTTTTAAAAGTTCTTAAAGGTGTGTGAAGTCTACCAATTCGCACTTGGCCAGCGCGGTGGACTATGGCCTGAAACTATCTCAATCTGAGAGAAGACCCGTGCCCAGCAGTGGGACAATAATGGGTTAACGACTATTTAGAAACACATATATAGAATCATGTTGGTATAAAAATAAAAGAAGCAAATAAGCATGTGATTTGTCGTCAACCCATGACTGCCCACTGCTGAGCCCTCCCTGATCAAACTGCTCATTTTACCAACCAAAAAATCTTAATTTAGTCTTTAGGCGGACCTCAGGTATCCTATTTGGGATTGATATCAGTGTCTTGGCGTCAAGTGGACTGTATGTTCATTTGCTACTTCGATTTTCTAACTACACTCATCATTTACGTAGGTTTTTTTTTATTATGGAAGTAGCAAACGAGCATGCAGCCCACCTGATGATAAGTGGCTACTGCCGACTATGGACATCTGTAACCAAACTAAGGTAAGATCAAATTGTCACCTAAGGTGAGCCACAGATGCGTTGCTACCCTGAGGACTAAGATGGAGTGCCTCGGAAAAGTATGTGTCCCTTACCACACCCTTCAGATCAAAACACAGCAGCGCATAACACTGCTGTTATTAGGCAGAAATAGGTGTGGCGGTGGTGCTTCCGGAGTCGAACCACAAAGAGTTCTACCACCTTTAAAAGGTGGTTTAGGTGGTTCTACTACTATCTCTAACGTGAAGCAGTTCTTGCGTTTCGCTTGAAGAGTGTGCTCACTGGCTCTCTTTCATATGGGACCAGTAGTCCTCGGGAGTAGCAATTCTATTCATATTTCTGCCTAATAACAGCAGTGTAGCGCTGCTGTGTTCTGGTCTGAAGGGTGTGGTAAGGGAGA
>MOOZ01004466.1:70762-81283 GCA_002930495.1 Cecropterus lyciades
CCGAACTCGGATCGTCTGTAATTTATTTTTCCTTTCATTTTGATCATATTCCCCTCCTTTTCTAATGGGTTTCATCCTACTGTATTTTTTTTTGGTTTCAAAAATTATCGACCCTGGTCTATATGGCACCTGCGATAAGAAAAAATGGGAGGAACGCATTTCTAAATCATAAATAATAGCTAGTAAACAGATCATTACATATAAAAATACTTTTATCTTACAATTTTGACGCAAACTCTTAAAAAATGTTTAATTAACGAGTATCCGTTAAATTATTAATTGCGACAATTATAAAAAAAAAACCCGGATGCTTATTTTTTCCTTTTATAAACTGTTTAAATTTGGGTTTTTAGTTACTATTATAATTTATTCGATTATAATATGTAAGTGGCAATCGAGCATGATTTGGAATGTAAAGTGGCCACTTATCATCAAGTGGACTTGATGGTAAGTGGCTACTTCTGTCCACAGATCTCAATAATCAACCTAGAAAAACTTAGTATTATCTGAGATAGGACGAAAATACCTTGTTATCCCTGCGTTCTAAGTTGGAGCACCTCAGATAAGTATATCAATACCCTTAACACACCCTTCAAACTTCAACACAAGAGGGCTTAACACTGCTGTTATTAGGTAGAAATAGGTGTGGAGTCGAACTACGACGGCTGCTACCACCTTTAATTTATATTCTATTATTACATTTATTTTTATTCTACCACTAGATGAGCCTCGCGGTTATAACTGCATTTAAAAAACATAACATAGCCGAAATTTTGGACCCTATACAATTTTAACATTATACTTAGAATTGTTTCAGAGAGGACTGATAGCAACTGACATTAGCGGCAGTGACGTTGGCTGCGTGCGCGTAGAGCGCGCGCGGTTTATTAAATTTTAATTTTTTTGTGGGGAACCCTAATTACATTTTCTAAAATAAAAGTAGCCTATCAAACATCAGCTATCCGAAGTGAAAGTCCCGTCTAATTAGGTCCGGCGGTTTCAGGGATTACCTAGTACAAACAAACTAGACAGAGAGATAAAATTTCGTAATTGATGTTTTTTATCAGTATCGTATATATGTACTTTCATATGCATTGCAGGCATTACAAACAGACAGTTCAATTTTATTTATATGTATAGACTGCATTTGAAGTAATATGGTTCCAGCTCAGAGGTATCACCACTACACTTATTACAGACGTAAAGCGGATCTAGCTTTTAGCTGGAACCACGTGGATACTGACTGACATACGTATTAGGAGATTATGGTAATCCTTAGGAACGACAATGGATCTGTAATCGGTTTCAGAATAAAATAATTTTGAGTTACCTTAACCTATTTTGATATGACTTACACCAAAACATATCAACTTTACAAAGAGTATTATAAATAGCTCTATAAGCAGCGGAACACAACGCAAACGTACCCTTATTCAAATAAACTGAAATACGTATTCTGCTAAAGACACCATTTAATAAGCTTTCCATAACGAATGCCGAATCAATATTTACAACTACGAAAGACCAAATACAATAAGCAAATCATAATTACAATGTCGCAATTAAGCCTTTTAAATAATTCATTTCGTAATAAATAAGACCGCGGGGCAAATTATTGCGTAACCGAGTAATCACAGTAACACATAACTGATTTGTGAGCGATGAAACGTCTTGTGATGTTTTAAATATTCGTATGTCACCTTGTTCAATGTATATTGATCAATGTTTGCAGTAATATTAACATCAATTTGTCACTATATGGCACTTATAAAATTGTTCCCCTCACGATGCGATAGATGGCGCTACGTGTATTCTAAAACGCGGTAACGAAGCATCGTTGTACCAATGTATAAGGGGAACGTAAAAGTAAAGTTTTGTGCTCTTTGATACTTATGGTGTTTTATTTGGATGCAAGAGTGCGGAGTTCCTTATGTGATACCGCGTATCTAAGTGTTCATCAGTGTTGACGACCCGCGTGGCGGAGCGGTCACCATACCGGTCTGACATGCAGTGGGTCCCGGGTGCGATCCCCGGCTAGACAGAAATCTGAATGATGGGTTTAGGTTTCTGTTCTGGGTCTGGGTGTTTGTGTATTCGTCTTTGTGTGTCCATGGCATCCACGACACAGAAGAAAATCCTACTGTGGGGCTATGAGTGTAGAAAGCCTGTTTTTAAGCGTGTGTATTTGTTTTTTTTTTTATCAGAGAGGTCTCTGTGGATCCGATTTCGGCGTTTGTTCACACCTACTTATTTTTGTATTTTTTAATATAAATTTTTGATCTTCATCTATATTTATAAAATTTTGTTTAACTATAATGCTATGCTGCATATGAAAGACCACGTAAATGTCAGATTTACGGAGGAGTTATTTGGAACCTGCTTTCTTTATAACATTCGACATAGGAAATCCCAACCCCAAAGTTCCATCAATTCGCAACGTAGACGTGGGTAGGACGTAGGTGACTCGTTCACTACCTACGTTCACGTCTGGTACCACAGTAACACCACCCCGCCAATTTCTAGCGTGAAGCAATTTTTGTGTTTTTGTTTGAATCCTACATTAGGTCAACCGGTCAGGAGTAGTCATCAACCTACCTATGACTGCGTGTTATTGATATTACTTGAGTATCTATTTTAAAGTCGTTATTCGTCAAAGTTATTCAAAGTAAATGCCGTCAATGCTATGAAGATCAAACAAGTCGCGCAATTTAATAAAATCTGCAATTCTCTGTTATTTCTGAGCCAACAATATTCAAATATCTACCGTTATTCAAGATTTTACAAATGCGGTATTTATTTTATTACCATCCTATTTATGTATTCCATGTTTATTGTTTCAATTCAAACGAGCAGTGAGCCATAGAAATTATACGTTTTACTTTACAATATTTAAATTATATTTAAATTGATTAACGTTTTGTATGTTATTTAACATAACTACATTTCTCGATTTGTTAACTTTGTTGGAGAATACTGTATTAAAAGTATTTTGATGATATGATGAAAATATCACCGAAAAAAATCGAAATTTTTGATGGTTAAAAATTAATTACTTCTAATTTCGGCCATAAAAAGTCGTCGATCATGAAATCGTCATGTATGAATCGTCACTAGTCGTTTACGAATTTTAATTAAAAATTAAAGTCAAAAATTGTAGTAAAATGAGTTAGTAATTTTACGCCATATTTCAAATGTAAACTAGTCTCATCGAGAGTAAAAAAATGGCTGATGTATACGTTAATTAATTGTATTCTTGAAACGAGTAGTGTCATGCTAAATTATTCTTCAATTCACATCAAATATGTTTATATAAATAGTTTATGTGAATAGTTTCAAAGTTATTAGAGAAAAATGTAGCATTGTGGGTTTGTGGAGCCATGGCATTCTGATCGTGATTGCATTCCGACTCAGGAAGGAATGTTCGAGGTTCTTGCCACAAATTATAGACTACAATATCAAGTCACAGCAAATTTATTGCAATTTATTTATTTAAAACGTTACACCAAAAATAAGTACAGGTATAGAATCTAACACGATATAAATACAAGTGTTACCTTAATTATAGACGCAAACAGCAATGCGTACATGACAAAATAATAAAAAAAAATACATAGTGATTGAAATAAAATTGATAAATTAAATTAAACGATTAAAATGCTAAAAATGAAACAATATAATTGGACATTAATAACCATTGAAAAACATTGATAAAATAATAAAAAAAAAAACAATATACTTTATACTGTGACAATAATTCAGACATATGTATTTAAAGCTTGACTGTACTCGACTGACTCGCTTGCTCGTTGAGAGTAGAACACTACCTCAAATATGCAATAACCGTTTTTGAAGAGAAATTTCTGTAGAATCATTGTAATTTGAAACTCGATGAAATTTAATTTTGAAGGTACAACTTTTTGTGGTTCGACTTTTCTGCCTAATAACAGCAGTGTAATGCGCCGCTCATGCTTTTCCGAGGCATTCCATCTTAGTCCTCAAGGGTAGCATTTGTGGCTAACCTTAGGTGAGACTATGATCATACCTAGGGTTGATTACAGATGTCCATGGGCGGCAGTAGCCACTTACCAGGTGGGCTGCATGCTAATTTGCTATTTTCATGGAAGGAGTTGTCTTTCTGAATCAAGCTAAGGATTTCACATCGCAACTTGTGTAAGAGCTCCAATTTTCTATATACGAAATAAAATGTGTGAATATGGGCTGCAGTGATTACATAATCGATTTTTAAAAAACTATAAGTCTTTGTTATGTCAGTAATATTTTATTATTTATTATGAAGTTTCACTTCTGCTGTGTGTGAATTGCACACACACATTTTTCTTGTTTAAACATTTTTGTAATTTGTGGTAGCAATTGAGCATGCAGTCCAACTGTATTGTGATTACAGCCGCTCATTGACATCGGTAATTGTACCCCAATAGGATTGAAGTACTCGAGATCACAACACAAGCGTTGTTATCCCTATAGAACATGTTGAAATACCTCGTGTAAATGTATTCCTTATCATACTCCAAACTTGACACTGATAATTATATGAAGAATTTTACTCCAATGGGATTGAAATAACGTTGTTATCCATCCCGATCATGTTGTACCCCGTATAATGGTATGCCTTATCACACTCCAAACATGACACTGATAGTGTAATTAGGGGGAAGTTTTAACTATCGGGGGCAGCATTGAAAGCGTCACATCAAACCATACAAACACTTTCCCAGAGAAAATATTGTAATATATTATATCGATACAATATACTATATCGATATAATCCACAGCACTTAGCTTCGTCGTCAAAAGCTTTTATCGCGCACAAATTGTTACGTCATAAATCCTTACATTTCGAATAGTTGAAAAGCGCTTTGACAGTACTGAAAAGAAACGTTCAGCAGAATACAGACGTCGATGAACCTGAAAGGGGAGAGGATCGTTCAATGCCTCCTCAATGCGCTTTGAGAAATGTTTGCGATATTAGAAAGATTTTAGGCGTAAAATGTGTTAGCTATTCCGTTGATTGTAATGAAAGAACTACGCACACAGAGATACATTTTTGGAATGCTCTATTTATTAGCTTTCATTGGATACCCATATTGTAATAATAATAAAATAGTCGTCACTTCCCCCTTATTTCCCTATTTACAGGCGCATTTTGGAATTTACCCCTTAAGAATCGATTTTCATATAAGGCGCCCGGTATGGGAAAAATACGAGGAGTAAAATCTAGTGATCGCATGGCCTCGTTACGTTTTTGGTGCGCAACCAATTGTGCGCGCGCACCTTTCACTTTTTCATCTGTCGCATAGAGGGCGCTGTTCACAACAATTGAATATTACTTCAAGTTATTTCATCCGTCGCATAGATGGCGCTGTTTACAACAATTGAAACTTATTTAAATTTAATTTTATTACGCCTATAATCATAAATTATATAGCCTATGTTACTCAGCAACTGAAACGATTGTAATGATATGACATATGTCAAAATCCGTCAAGCGTTTGAGCTGTAGCGCGTGGCAAAGAAATGGACATACATACGGTCAAGTAACAGTACCCTCCTTCTGACGCAGTCAGGGAAAAATATAAACTTAAAAACATACAATATAATTCCCCAAGAAATTGTGATCGTGATAACACTATTCTAAATAAGAAAATATTTAACATAAATTTGAATTTACAAAGTCGATGCGTTGGGGACGATGCACTCTAAAATCTGTCGGAATTTCTCAAGCTAGATAAGCTAAGCGACAAGCAATGGTTTTAGCGACCGCTGTGCTATGTATAAACACCGAGGTCGACTACTTCGCTTATTTCTCCTTCAAAGCCAGGAAACGCTTAGGGTAATGGAATGCGAGACGAAAGTATGTAATAGGTTGCGTTTGATGCAAAGGATATTAAAAAATATTTAATTTATGTTAAAATTAGTAAATTTATGGTTATAAAAGTTTAATTGTTCTAACTTTTATATGTTTTATATGTTCTAACTTATAGGTGTCACAAGATATTTTTTTCAATTTTGAAGAGGGAAGACGATCGAACAGACTATTTTGCATCCTGTCTAGACTAATCGAGGTAATATGCTGTATGCTGTGAGAAAATATATAAAAATGTGATAAAATCTTTTATGGAGGCACCAGCATACCGGCATTTGTGTCTAATCTCATCAGCGTATGGTAAGAGAGATATCATAGAAAAATACTAAATGCATGTATAGTTAACCTTAGGTGAGACTGATCTCATTTGGGGTTCATTACATGCGAGGTTTCTATGTAAATTTTATAAATAAAAATCCTTTCTATTTTCCATATCTTTTGACATATCCTAGTCTACGGCATTTAAAGGGCTAACCGCTCAAATCCGCAGTAAAGACGAAATCTACTTTTACACTTCAGCGGACTCTTTGAATATTTACGCTAATCGGATTTGCCTACAATGTTAAAGCTTTAAGCTTCTTAGGCTCTGGAAGACTCAAATGGGTACTGTCCACTTTATGACAAGAATTAAGATAGACCACGGATAGCTAAATGTCATAAAAGTGAAATACAAATAATATGAGTTAATTATAAAGTATAATTTTATTTTTTTAAAGATGAAACTTAAGTATAATTAATGAAATAATACTTATAAAAAATACGCCATCCAAAACTCTAAAATCATTCAACGTGCGTAACTAAAAATGGTACTTTATAACATTGAAACAAACGAACATGCAGTCTACTTGATGGTAAGTGGTCATTGACACATAAAAGTATCTAAATAAATATAGTCTTTGAATGGTCTATTTGCTAGCTTTTATTTGATACCCATATTGTTATTAGGTATAACAAAAAATATTACTTCCAATTAAAAATTATATCGTCTTTGTCACTCTGCTAACTGAAACGATTCTAATGACATGTCACATGTCACAATCCGTTAAGCGATTTGTGATGTAGTGGGTACCAAAAAATGGACATACACACAAACATACGTACATACGCTTTCAAAACCTTTCGCTTCTTCTGAAGTTGTCGGTTAAAAACGTACTATTCAAGTTTAGTACTATTCAAATATAAAATATAGATTTGAATAGTACTAAAATCAGTGCATTTTCATGGTTAATATAATGAATTATTCGTAGACTCTACAGAGGACACTCCAATTAACATGAACACTCATTTAACTATGTAGAATGGTAATGAGGTTATTTATGACGGACACAATATATGCTATTAAAGGTATATAGGTTAGGTTATAAGGTAAAGCTATTAATTCTGCATTGATTCAATTAGTATTGCGGCCCGTAACGCAAAAATATAAAAGACGGGAAAATAAATGAACGAGTAAGTTATTTTCGAGGGAAAAATACATTTTTCAGTTATTATATACTACCTGCAGTACCCGTGCTTAGTTAAGTTTTTACTCGCTAACCGTTGCAGGTGTATGAAAAGTGACAAGGACCTTCCGAATAGGAAATAAAATGTTAACCTCGTACATGTCATCAAAAGTTTTCTATTTTTAACGTTCTCTTTTTATTTAAATATGAAAGTCTGAAACAAAAAGGTGTAGTAACGTCATTAAAATAGTAGCTATCTTTCAATAGCGATAATATCGAAATCAAAAGTAGCCTATAGCACAGTTAAATAAGCTACATCCAGGCAAGATTTTCACGTAAATCGGACCAGTGGTTCTTGCGTGATTAAGTAACACACAGACACACAACATCTCATTTTTATATATTAGTAGAGTGTAGATATAGATTTAAATAGCTACTTTGTGCAGAGTGGTTAAGTGCGTATTCGGTTTATTGGTAAGAATATGTTGTTATTAACTCTTATAAAAACGATTTATATTTTAGTTTGAACGATTAGTCTCATCGCATTATTTTAGTCGCAACATATTCTCTCAGTTACAAAATGGTCGAAAATCTCAAAATAATATATCTAATAAAAAATTAAACATCTACGATCTACACAAATCAACCAACAACTTTTAATAATCATATTTAAACCCGAACCCCGGTGTCAAAGGCCAAAGTTCATCATACCACTAGGCTGTTACTGTTACATGCTATATCATAACGAATACGAATACAAAGACCCTCTCGTTCAGTAGTCGCTACGTATTCTCTTTGCTTTCCTTGACTGCTGGTTACGTGCGGTAATTTTCCTTTGTACAATTAGCGGCGCTCCAACTTAGTTTTCACCCCCTACACACTAGTTTGTTGTTATTTGTCCAATTTGATAGTCTATGTACAAAGTAATCGCTGTCGAATTCCCTATATGTAACTCTTTTTGGACATGGAGTATTTAATCACGCAAGTTATTGCTTAAGATAAAATTTAAGTAAGCAACACATATCTGTAAAATACGAGGCTTTTTCGCAGCTCCGTCCGCTACGGTCATGTACCACGGTAAAAAGTATCCGGTAACACGGTAAAAAGTATGTTAAGGATGTTCTCTGGTTTGATGACTTGAAAAAATCGATTTTTATTTTTTACGTTAATTGCTCTCTTAACCCACGCCATAAACTATTTTTTTGCGTTAATTGCTCTCTTAACCCACGCCATAAACTATTTTTTTGCGTTAATTGCTCGCTTAACGCATGCCATAAACTTTATGGGTGCCAAACTTCATTCAAATCCAATCAGTACCTCCTGGTCGAACTGCACTGATTCTATCATCTGATAAAACTACTGGTTAAATGAATCAATAATACAATTAGTTCTAGATTCAGCAGTTTAAGCTCTGCGATGATAAGTCAAAAGTAAGTATCCTTCAGCTTTTTTATATAGATGTTAAAATTTATTATCGAACATTTTTTCCCCGAGGCCTACTGAATCAATAATGGAACGTGTGCGTTGAAGCCTTAAATAAGGAATGTCAAAATGTCATACGTCATAACACCTTTGGCCCCTCGGCCAAACGCGCGTTCAACCTTAATAATCCGACCTAAAATAGAACAAGTATTTAACGTTGCCGCAATATTTTTGGATGATTTCTGCTTTGATTTTTGATGAAGAATTATTTTGTCGCTGGCTTGAATATGTCGAATTGAGTCATGCAATAAAGAATACAAATAAATTAATATTAGTTTAGTTACAACAACGTTGTCGTTACTGTCCACCCATTACTTTCCTACAGCTGGTCGGGTCTCCTCTCAGAGTAAGAAGGTTTAGGTTAGTAAGTAGTAGGTAGTAGTAGTAGCTAGTAAAATCTTCAATTTGCTAAACACAACTATATTAATATGAAAATTACTAGACAATTAACTTACATCACTTATTGTTCTTAATTATTATAATTTTTTCTAACAGTCTGATTTCTTAACTGATATGCAAGCCTTTTAATATTTTACGGCAAAACTCGCCGTGACCACGATACATGTAACTGGATCGAAATATCGGCAAAAAGAAATTAAAAAACCGCACATCGTGAGTACCCGTAATATGTTACGGGTACTCACGATGTATCAATTTATATTTATAAAAATGTATCAATTCCACGATAAAATTATTCTAAAATCTGATCAATTCTATCAAATCTAAAATCAATACAAGCTATTGCACTCAAACAACTCTTATTAATATCACAGCAAATGTAGAGAAAGTTTCAAGGTATCATCATCGGGCATCAAAGTCGTCTTGTCATAGCCATGTCTTTGTTGTATCTATTCTCATATGAAACCTATTCAAACTTATATTATTTGACGACTTACGCACACATCAATGGCAAGACACATGACGGGTCTCTTCAAGAAAAGTGCAAAACTCTTCTTCAAAGCCTGCGACGCATTGGCGAATCCTCTAATGTTACAAATGTCCATGGGCGACATGACATGCTTTTTTATCGTTAGGTACAGCTATAAAAAGTGTCAATAAAAATTTCACATAAATCGTTGAAAATTCGTCATAAAAACAGTAAACTTCGAAAGGTAATCCATCAATTATGTATTTCATCAGACAAAGTAGACCAATCCGCTTGAAAACCTGCCAAGGACTCATAAAATGTCCAAGTTTACGAAGAAACTTAGTACTACGTATGTACATTCAAAACACAACATCTGCGACTCCTGTTCAAAACCAGTTATACTTAATCGTATAGTATAACATCCCATCCATCCATCAGCCGTTGTAGGTCTCCTGCTAGCTGTAGGTCTATATCCATCAAAACCATCCCTTAATAAGGGTTTTTATCCACTGTCAACGCGCCTGGCAAGCGTGTTGGTGACGGCAGATGATGATGTTATAAAGCAAAATGCTGCGTCTGTCTCCCTGATTTTGCCGGTTACTTGCCTCTTAACATCCAAGGCAAGAGAGGCAGGTACCTCTGAGTACAATTGTTTTAAAGTTAAAAAAAAAATATCGTTAAAATGCCTACATGTCTAAGACTTCGGTAAAAGAACTAGCTTGTTAAGTATATCACCTGGCCAGCGTGGTGGCCAATCCACCTAGACCCTTATTGTATGAGGATATTCGCGCCCAGCAGTGGGGCAATAATGAATCGATGATTATGTTCACAATGAAAGCTTTATT
>MOOZ01004466.1:98613-110902 GCA_002930495.1 Cecropterus lyciades
GTCAATGGGTACGGTAGACTTGATTGAAACCTTACCTAAATAACAAAACATAAAAAAATATATTGATTTTGAGTCCACAACATATATCCGCAAAATTCGGATTGTCGAGTATTTTGTTAAATTCTGGAATAATTCTAGGATAGGATAAACATGCCATCTAGCGGCGTTATTTACCTTACATAGTTTTGATATTTTATACTAGATGGCGTTACAAAATTTTACGCCGCATTTCTGCATTGCTTGTAAATTGATCATTAGAAGTAAACTAGAATTGAAGTACAATAAAATAAATCCAACATTATTCCGTTCTGTTCTAAAATTACGTCGATTATTATCATAACACATTATTTTAGAGTATTCTAATATAAATACCAACACGTAATTGAAACATGATTTAAAACGAATCGAGTCAGCGATTTCACATTTATAAGTCGAGATAAACAATAACAATTGTTTAGAATTTACACCCATAGCTAATCCCGATAAATTCGTTTAAATTAAATTACCTTGGAGTCTTGGAGTGCCGTGGATTGCCTAACCTGACCTATCTCAATTGTTCATAAGTTTTCTAGTAATAGAGTTTTTGCTTTTACCCTAATATATCCCGTGATATATAAGACTGTATAGTTAGCGTAATTAGGAAGCAAAATTACGCTAACTGTATACTCGGGAAAATATGATTCGCAGTACCGTATCTAAACGTAGATATATGATGCAACATGCATCCCATACAGTCCTTCCAAATACACTGTAATTACAGTAGATCTACACTAATATTATAATGACAAAATACAGTATAAGAATCTACTGTATTTAGTTACAAGTTTATTTTAAATAAATACTTGCGTAAAAGGAATAGCAAGCAAAGAAAAGTATAATTTTATTTGCATAAGAAACGTTCATTTGCTAATAATCTTATTTAGCGACCTTTTTGTCGTCACAGGTGTCAATGATTATCAAGATTTCCTTTTTTTCGTTGACGTGAGTTTCTGTTTTTCCATACTAAAACTCCTTAAGTATTAGTAAATATGATAAGGTCCCTGATGACAAATTATTTAACAGACTTCAAAAAAGGAGGAGGTTCTCGAGTCGACTGTATCTTTTTGTATACAACTTATATTATTACACACGTGAATAAGTTTACTGTAATTTGTCAATGTCAAAAAATCATTTACAGTGAATTTGTACCAAACATTGAATTTTTAAGTAGGAAACAATGTTATTTTATAATCACGATCTGGAAGCAGTGATCCGATAAAAGGAATAAATATCCCCGCATAAGAACAAACAACCAAGTGTAAATAAATAATAATGAAAATAATCAATTCGCTTAGATAAAAAAATTAAAATCCTATGAATTAAATTACGTCGGAATGCCGCGAGTTCTGATTACAATCCGACCAGTGACTCAGGCAATTATGTCACAGGTTTTAGTGGCCTTTGTAATTCGACATTACTAACAATAGACTATCAAAACAAATGAATCTCGCGATACGGTTACTTAGCATTTGTATAGAAGCATTAAAACAGTAATTTGATAAATTAGGAACAATCTTGCTAATATTATCAATGCGATTTACTCTATAGAACCGCAATTTTTAACCACTAAAGAAAATAAAAATATAGTTTTGAAAGCAAATATTTCAGAAAATATATAATTTTACAACGTTTTATCACAGAATACTTTTTTATAAAAAATAACAAGAATACACAGAATAATTTATGAAAATAAAGTTTCATATGGCCGCCTGATTTTTTTAAAATAGCAGATATGTATGCCAGTAAGGTTAGTAGTCTATATTTCAGTGATCCCACTTTACTAAAAAATAAAAAAGCACCGGGATAAGGGGATAAGAGTCACTTTATTCCGTTCAATGAATAGTTATAAAGGGTCCCGGGCTTATCTCTATAATTTATACTTAAATGTATTTCTGTATTAAGCTGATAAAACTTAGTGGGTGAAATTCCTGCTACTCCCATTACGGGTCTGGAATTATAATAGCCTTTGATTTTTCAAGTTATTTGGGAAATTATATCGGAAACAGCAACTCATCTGAGTTCGAATATGAATTCGGTTATGTCAGGATTTTTCGAATTTAATGAATTATTTTACTATAATACATAAATATATTTTAATTATAAACCTTGTGTAATTATCTGCCTGAATGGATGTGATGACCAGTAGATTAAAAAAAAATGTGTTTTCATTGAAAAAACAAAATGCAGAATGGCAAATTATTATGATTGATTTCTACATATTATTATAAAATATGAACGTGGAATAAATATGTATTGATAAGATGTTTCATTACATTTGCAGATTTCCGCGAACGGCAGTAACCTCTTACCACCAAGGGGACTGTGTTTGTTTACTACTTCAATCTAATAAAAAGAACAGTAAAGATAGATATCTTGAAGAAACCAGCTTTGAGTGGTTCCGGCGGCACCGCCGTCACAGCTAATTCTGCCTAATAGTAGCGTTAAACACTGTATTCTTGTACTCTTATGTACCCTCTTTTTCCCACTGCTGGGTCTATTTCCCCATAACTGAAGAAGTCTTGAAGCTCCAAGCTGCTAACAATGTGGAATGAACGGCAACAACTTGACTTCACTTATATACATTCAACGTAATTTCGTTTAAGTGCACTTGAAGTATTAATTTAAGTGGATAACATAATTATTTTATAATCTGTGTTGTTAAGTAATCATGGCTTGTATGACGATCGTGGTGACGATGCTTTATGTATGCTTCTAAGTTTAATAGTATATCTGAAAACCACCTTCGAGAACTATTCGACGGCTCTCAGCATCTCACACAATGTAATTATTAGCTATAATTAATGCAAATAGATTTGCCTACTTTTTATGTAAGCGGCAAACGCTCATACAGTCTACCTAATGTGATACAGTCTACTTTAGCATGAGTTTGTATACAACCCTAGATAACGCCAGTCTTGCCTGAGGTTGATCCCAGATGCGTTGATATCCTAGAATACTACGTTAGAACGTTAACTTTAAATGAGAAATACATATCCGAGATAAGTCTCCTTTACCAGAAACTTCAGTCCAGAAAACAACAGCGCTTATCGTCCCCCCATGTCACGTAAACATTGTTATATTCATTTTTCTTTTAATGTACTCTGTGGGCACTCGAACTCATAGGGCGGAGAGATAAGGTGTGGGTTGCAATATGTGTAAAAACATTACTGCTGACTTAATCACCATCTAAATCCCCCCCTCCCCCATGTCATCAAAAATAAGCAAAGCAAAGACCCCCCTGCCCCCATATAGTGCTTACGTAATACTTGAACAGCCCCTTATTAGAAATAGGTGTAGCGCAGAACTTAGTTGTAGCGGTAGCGAGTCGCGGCTCGAACCACAAAGAGTTAGAACTTCACACTACAACTATGTTTAGACTTTAAAACATGCAACCTCAAGATACTTGAAATTTTCGATGCGTATCACGGAAAACCAGGCTTTCGAACTTCGCATTTCTATCCCGGAAAAAAGAATTGCACTTTTCACCGTTCAACCATTCCGAGCCTCTTCGCATACCGTTTCGCGTGTGAATATATAAAATTGCAACGATTTGATGGAAATAGATTTCCCATTTTCGAAATAATAACGTTTCTCCTTCTCGTTCACTGTGATGCTTTTATGTGTCATTTGGTTAATACACTTTTAAGTATTTACTTCATATCAACAATTCAATCACATTTTAAAATAACAACAGATTATAACCGAGTAGTACTTATCATGTAAGCGAAGGAATTCGTATATGAGACAAAATATCATTTTCAAAATTGGAAAATGATGACATTTTACTTACTTGAACAGTGAATAAAATGTTTTTTATGCATTTGCTAGAACCTTCGACCTCTGCCAAAACTTGGCCTATTTTGGCCGAAGCCAATGCTTAAGCTATAGGTGGTTTTTTTAGGCCGAAGGTGGCCGAAGCCGACACTTATCATTACCCAAACATACATGTGGCATCACCTTTACTAGTCATTCCAAATCACGTCCAACATTTGCGTATCTATTTGGAACAAGGTTAGCTATATTTTCAGTTTATTTACTCACTTCGAAAGGTTTCACACGTCCGCTTAAATGTGCCTAATTAGCGACGCTCTTGGTACCACTACAAATCGAACTTTGGAAATATATATTGAACACAACCAATGTTGCAAGCCTCTACCTGTCTGTACATTAAAGAAATAGTTGAAATTTATATGAAACAAAACTTTATCAAATAGAAAAAAATACTTTTTCGCATAGATTATTAATATATTGTTCTAAATTATACCAGTGCCAGAAAAGTACGTCTTAATAAAAACCATACTTATTACTGGCAAATGCTAGATTACATTTCAAACATCTGTCCAAACGTTTCATAGAATCAATGACCAGAGAGCTGGCCAGCGAATTAGCTTAGCTATGAAACGAGGTAATGTTGCCAGCATTCTAGGAACTCGTCCTAGGGACAATAAGTTGGATGCAGCTTTTTTGGTTAATTTGATATGTTGTTTTAACACATACCTACACGTTTTATTACTTCATACATATAATTGCAATATTAATAAATTAATATTATGACATTTTCAAATTAATCAATACTTAGTGACCAATAAACATAAAATCTGGTAGTACAAAATCGTAAACTTACAATGAACCCCAGATAGAATTGGAGTCCTGCCTTTGGTGGATAACAGATACGATGTCATCCATATCGAACAATTGGAACGTACATACAGATGTACTGCCTTACAAAAACCTCCAGAACACAGCAGAGTGTGTCGAACACAAACACTGTGTCGAACCACAATCAAAAAACCTTTAAGACTAGGCAGTTTCATTCATCTGACTGGAAATCGAATCTAGAACTCCGGCTTAGTGTCGATATCAATAATGAAACGAAGTCAAGAGTTATTACTTATTCCTTCACACAGTTCCACCTTCCTTCCTTTGCAGTATTGAACGCGACACGCATATTTATCAAAATTTCCACGAACAGTCGTAACATTAACGGATTAAATATCAAGGCCTTATGTTACTCATTATTGGGTATGTTGAGGCAAAACCAGATATCAAAGTGTAAACATTGATACGAGATACCCATATCGTAGGATTTGACATTCAATGTGTCTGTTGAAACGTTACTTTGCAGACCGACACGAGGTCAGTAGGTGGATCACACAATACAATAGTGTAACTGATTGTTGACAACTTTTTACCCGACCACGTCAAAAAGAGGATAATGTTTTTCGAGCCTACATATGTCCATTTCGTTAACACGCGCTACAGGCTTAACAGCTTGAAAAAATTATGATTTGAATAGTTACAGTATGCATTTTTAAAAATGCATTATGTAAATAGGTAAAAAGGGGGGAGAGGGGCGAGGGACTTTTTAATTATCATGACAATATGGGTATTAAATGAAAGCTAGTAAATAGACCTTTCCAAAAATGTTATATAATAATACTTTTACGTTACTATTTTGCCAAAAAATAATAAAAAGACAAATAAAACAATATCTATACTAATATCATAAAGCTGAAGAGTTTGTTTGGTTGAATTGAAAAAATATTTTCAAGTTGAATAATCCATTTATTGAGGAAGGCAATAGGTTATATAACAACACGCTATGTTTGTTTTTTTTCTCATGTAGCAGCGGGTGAACCTGCGGGGCACAGCTAGTACATTATAAAAAAAATATAAATAAAAACAATTTTAAGTTTTTGTTTTAATATTTTAAACAATATTACTTGTTCTATATACGATCTAGATGCGATTAACTGAGTAGTCATGCCGAACGTAGACATCTGTCAACCACATTTACAATAGGGGCTGATCCATCTGAAGCCAGAGGCATTCCTTCCCCGATAAACAGAATGGTCCCCTCATATGAGTGAGCCAGCAACCACACAATTACACCGAAACGCAAGAACTGCTTCACAGTAGAAATAATGTTTCTGTTCCGCGATCTAACCAAAATCAATCTACCTTGTCTTGCAACTGAGTTGGAACTCATCAAATTTGTAAGGCAGCCCCTCATACATAGATGTCGTTATAACTTTGTTTAGGCCTTCCCGCTAAGGGAAGGGGGGAGGTCCGAGCTCTCTAAGAGCCTTTTACACGCTCATGCAGATCCTTATAATTCCCATGAATCCGTCTATACTGCTTGTTAATATACAGGTTTTCGAACAAATAAGCAGATGAAGTCGCTCGTTGTTTCTAGTCATCTATCGTTGACAATAATAACAATATATATAAATATAACGAATATGGTATCGATAAACGACATCCTTAAATAATGAAATAT
Source organism: Cecropterus lyciades (assembly GCA_002930495.1). NCBI lineage: Eukaryota > Metazoa > Arthropoda > Insecta > Lepidoptera > Hesperiidae > Cecropterus > Cecropterus lyciades. Next base: position 104,933 of record MOOZ01004466.1, read on the forward strand.
GTTAAATTAAATTAGTGTAATATAATAGATAGAACGTAATTTATCGTTTAAATCATTAATTCTACTTCCTTTATACAAATCATTATTTTTAAAAACCAATATTGCACATATCTGTAGGTACATCGAATAATTTAAAAAAATGTTTGGGAGACTAATCTGTATAAATTTTACAATTCTTCTCTATTTGTTTTTGAAATCACGTCAAACTTAAGCTACTGAATATAATTTAAAAAATTTAAAAAGTATATTTTCACTCCATATCTTGAGACAACATTTATTTTCTTTAATAAATATCAATGTATCTATCAACCTTTTAAAAATTATGACGATTTAAATTTGTTACATTTTTTAAACTCAGATAAAACCGGAAGCCACAGCTTAGGCTAGATTATAACAGGATAAACTCGCCAACACATACTCTATTACTGATTTACCAATATTAGGTATTCTATAAATAGTTTGATTAATTCCTGTGCAAAACCATATTCAAATTGAATTATGTTTAATGATATGAACTAGGGACTTTAATATGCTAGGGGTTCTATATAACTCTCGATTGTCCCTGTAGTTCTGGGACCAGACTGAGGCTACGATATCTCCTGCCAGAAAGTAAGTGAGAACCTGTAAGAGTCGACTATAAGGGACTTCCGGGGCTCCAAGCGGCCCCGAGGAGAACGGCATGAATGGTCGCATGCCGTCGTAAACACTAGACGGGAAGAGCCCGAAAAGGGCATTGCGCTTGGAGAACTCCGGTTGTGTTCTGACGGAGATCCTGTAGTCCACCATCACGCAGCGCTGAGAACGGCCACCGGGGGGCACACATGTTCCCACGGCGTGGAGTACCTCTCGAAGTTCGACCTAGTTGCATGGATCGTGGTCACGGCGAAACCGACCTTGCTGTTTTTGTTGACATGTACAATGTAACATCGCTTAAAAATATACTAATATGACTTGAAATTCATCATGGGACTTTACTAAACAGAATCGCCAAAACTGATAAATAGGTACACAAATACATATTCATTCCTTCGGTGTGATTTCCACTTCACCGCACTAAATCATCTCTCGTCGCGGTAAATAAAACAAAGGAACACCCAGCTTATTGGATCTTGAAAAAACTCAATTTGCTTAGAGGGCTTGTTCATTTTCCACTTGACTGGCGATCCTCATTGTCGGGAATCTGCTCCGAAATGGTAATCAGTAAAGAGCCATAACTGTTTTTTGCTAAAACGCTTGTCAAATAACAAATTAACATTAATATATTATATTGCATTAATATATTACGTTATACATTAACATTTATATAACTATGCTTAATATAGTTTACTGTTTATTAAACAACAAAGGGGCCGATCAGATTTGTAATTAAGTTAAAAATTGAATTTTAATCATTGTTAAATAATCTGTAGACATAATACCTACTGACAGACAGATGATACCGGCCTGACACGCAGTGGGTCCCGGGTTCGATCCCCGGCCAGACAGAAATCTGAATGATGAGTTTAGATTTCTGTTCTGAGTCTGGGTGTTTGTGTTTTCGTCTTTGTGTGTCCATGGCACCCACGACACAGGAGAAAATCCTAGTGTGGGGCTGTGAGTGTAGAAAGCGTGTTTTTTTCTTATTGACATATTTATATTTGTATAAAACTTCCTTTTTTTCTTTTGAAAGTAAAGCATTTATTTAACGATGGATATTTTATTTGCTTCCTTGTAATATAAAAACATATTAAAAAATAAATTACCAGCTTATTTTTTATTACTAGCAATTTTCGTATCTCCAAATAACTTAATAAGACTCCGATGAAATCAATGATTACTTTATTGACACATATTTATTAAGGAAAATTGTAATAAAATATAATCACGTTCGTTTAAGTGTATATTCACACGTAACCACAATCACTATATACCACAAAGCAACGCAAACTGGTCGTCGGCCGCAGAGTATGAAAATTCAGTTTTATTAACACGGAACACATTTTCTTCTCCAAATCAACTGTGTGAACTGTACGGTACAGACGTGATCTTAACTTATTTTTTTATATTTATACCTGACAATAAGGTAGACGGGATACCTAATGGAAAGTAATCACCGTCGCCTATGAACATTTGGAACACCGAAGAGTCGCCAATGCATCGCGGAACGACGAAAAACTGCAGTGATTTTAGTCGCCGGTAACACAGATGTCAACGTGTTATGCTGTGTGTTAGGTTGCGGACCGTGTGAATAAACACTAATAGGTAAAGATGTTTCCCAACATGTATAAATGCTCATTTCTATTATATTTTTCAAATATATACAAATACATGGTATAGGTCATTAGACAACCACAGATAAAAAGAAAAATAACTAACAATTTATGTTTGTAACCCGTCATATTGTAAGGATGTTGGGTTTAGGAAGGATACTTGTTCCAATTTCGGGATCCGTTTGGATTTCTTGGAATCTTTCTTTTTAATTGGAATGCTTGAAGGTTGAAGGAAAATCTTTCGTCTTGGCTTGGGATGAAAAGGTATCTGGAAAAATATTAATATTGTCATGAGTTATATCGTCTATACAATTTTATCAGTTCAATACCAGACATACCGAGCACAATTTTATCAACTTTATTGTCTAAATCATAACTTTTATAATATAATGATATCAAAAAACTGCTGCTTACGAATAAGGCGACCATCTTACCCTTTTAGAGAGAAAAGCATCTGTGATTGGCTTCAATTACTCCCCTGACTCCCTGTGTAGAACCATACGGACATTGGACACTGATACTTGGTGGCAGTGGTCATTTACCGTCAGATGAAAGAAAAGCTCGTTTGCTACTTTAATCTTATAGAAAATACATATGAAAAAAAGATAATGATAAATATCGTACAATGGACAAATTGACCAGCAATTGTCAATCATTTTTGAATGTGAAGAAAAGGTACATAAATGCCCAATACCGTACGATGCACACGTATTGAATATTCCAATTTAAAGAGTCGTCGGGCTCTCCATGTCCGATGGAATGATATTAATCGTTAATTCCATGTAGGCACCCTATTACGTGACATTATAACATGTTAATAAAACAATTTCGTTACGATTCGCACGCAACTAACAAAAAATATACTTAATAACCAAACCTAAATTCACGGAAAACTGTGTAATCTAATATTCTCAATAATCCCCGATAAAATATTCCCTAATAATCCATTAGTGGTATCAATTTAATAGGTTTTTCAAACAATAACCGCAGATCTGTCTAAATATATCAGTTATATTGAAAGCATTATTAGCATGTTTATTAATTTAAAAAAACTAACCTAACCTAACCCAACCTACTTTTGTGTCAGATTAAAGTATCAAACGAATATGCAGTTCAGATGAACTGATCAGATGATAGTAACTAGTCAATGCACATAGACATCTATAACCACCTTCACAAAAAACAGGGGTCATATGTAAAGTCGATCACAGATATATTACTACTCTCAAGACTGTCACCTCATATATAATTGAACAAGCAACCACACCTTTCTACCGAAACGTAAAAACTGCTTTACGCTAGAAATAGGTGTATTCTTCAGAACTTTTTTTTTTATGAAACCCAAGCAGTGCTTCCAGATCGTGATTATAAAATTACAGTGCATTGTACCTACTGAAAATTACAGAATTTTGTACAAAATTACTGTAGGTGACACTTTAAACATTTTTTGTCGACGAAGAAAAAAAGGTCATCTACTATCCCTACATTTGTTCTATTTGACGACCAAAAAAAGATTTTTCCTTGTTCATAATCGAAATATTTTACTGTATACTGTTATGACCCAATACAGTAGACAGTAAAAAAGTTGAAAATACAGTAGATCTACTGTAATTACAGTGCATCTGGAAGCACTGGGCCCAAGTAGCAAACGAGCGAACAGTCCACCTGATACCAAGTAGTTACTACCTACCGCCCATGGACATTTGTAAGCAACTTCATAAAGAACAGGGGTTCTATCTGAAGTCGATCACAGATGCGTTGCTACTCCCGAGGACTAAGATGGACGCCTTATTTATATGTGAGCCGTGAACTTAATCTTTTGTTGACTGACAGTAAGCCAAGTTGCCTATATCTTTATAGTGTACTCTATTCCTTGATTTTAGGTATTTACAGTTGTGTGTACCTACTTAAAGGGTGCGATAAGACAGGTAATATGACACTGATTGACGAACGCTAACAGACTTCATTATTAGGAAAATAATCAGATAACCTTAATTCCACCTTTAAACTTATTTTCAAAAAGTAATACAGTGCTATCGTACTTATGGTTTTTTAGCTTATTTATAAAAACGTAATATAGTGCTATCAAACTTATGTTTAAGGTGGCCCTGAGGGCCACAAAATATACGCTTGGCACTGGAAGCGTCAGCGTTGAGCAAATGACAGAAATTTTTAGTGGCAATATTTCGTGGCCTTATAAGAACGGACACACACATTTGTTTTTAACTCTCAACGCTTGCAACCCTAAACTTGCATGGCCGTAGTGTTATTACGTTTGTCCCGTTTTTAGTAACCCCTTGCACTCGAGGCATTTTTCGTTTGCGCGAACCAGGAGCCTATTCTACAAGTGTACTTCCCAGAAAAATATCGTGTTGCACATCGTAAATAAGGAGATCAAGTTACAAAAGACCATAGGATCATAACAGTGTTGCTCGGTTTAAGACTTGTAATGACTTGGGCGCCGCAGCAGCCCCGTTCGAGTTGACAGTCCAAATTGGCCGGACGCCGCAGCGGCACCGCCCGAATGCAAAGAGATAAAATACTTTGAATCTAAAAAAAAGGTAAAAACCTTTAAACATGGTAGGACTCTTTATGGTTCATCTCCGAATACACCCGCCCTTACAAGGCGAACCACGGGTACCGCGATCTCAGGAAACTACCGCAAAACAACATCTATTTCTGCCGAATAATAGCAGTGTTATGCGTTGCTGTGATCTAGTCTGAAGAGTGTGGTAAGGAAAACATAGTTATCCGAAGCATTCCAACTTAGTTCTCAGGAATAGCAACGCACCTGTGGCGAACCTCACGTAAGACTGATCTTATTTGGGATTGATTACAAATGTCCATGAGCGGCAATGACCACTTACCAGCAGGTGGACTGCATGTTCGTTTGCTTCTTCTATATAATAAAAAAAATCCGCTTAAATAACAAAACAAGATTAAATCCACATTACAAGAATCAATATACATAATCGCTGATTTAATTATTGTTGAATCGTTATAAGTTCGACATTATACTTCTTATTGGCTAATGTTATGCATTCCGGCACGAAATCGTTACGTGATGCAAAACTTGTAACAATCCGGTGTAGATTGGTTTATACATAATTACTTTTGCTTGAAGCAACATTGCAAACGCTAAAAGAACACTTAGAAAACGTTTCATAGTTAGCTTACTTAACAAAATAATTTTGTTTAATGGATCACGTTTCTTTTTTTTTTTAATTATTGTCGTCAACCCATTTTTGCCTCACTGCTCGGGCCTCCTCTCATAGTGAGAGGGGCATAGACCACACATTGCTATGTGTGGCTAAGTACATATTGATAAGACTTTTTTTACGTTGGAGAAAATGGCATGCAGTCCAAGGGATGGCAAGTGATGATTACCGCTCATGGATATCTGTAACCAACCTCATATAGAACAAGGGTCCTATTTGATACCAATCACTGACGCGTTGTTACTCCCGACAACAAGATTGTCGGCTCATATGTGTTTCGGTACCCATACCCTTCCACTGAAACACAAGAACTGCTTCATGCTAAAAATACGTATGGTGAAGGTATGTCTCTGATCGAACTATACTCGTTTTACCACTTAGTGACTTCCCAACAGTGGGACACTCAAAGGTACACCTCACAAAGATAAACATACACAAAAGATACTTCATCCACGACCCGCGTGGCTGAGTGGTCACCATACCGGTCTGACACGCAGTGGGTC
>MOOZ01004466.1:147132-160763 GCA_002930495.1 Cecropterus lyciades
CACGACACAGGAGAAAATCCTACTGTGGGGCTATGAGTGTAAAAAGCGTTTAATTTAATTTAATTTAATTTAATTTAATTTAATATGTCCATGGACGACAGTGATCACTTACCATCAGGTGGACCTTACCTCGTTTATTACTTCAGTATTTACATAATAAAATGAGATGTCTAATGATATTTAATGTGGGTATTACCACCCCACGTACCTACAGCCACCGACACCGCTTATAAACATGCTGCAGTAGATATATGCTAGACTCACTCAACATTTCAGATTACAATACAATCAGTTGTTTGGCGGCGTAACAGTACTAACCCCGGCTCAGTTTGAAGCAGTCAATGGATATTCCAACCTCTACTGGGATTGGGGTGCTGAAGACGATGACATGTTTATACGGTTTGTAAATCTTACATACATTCGACCGGGGAGGGACCACTCTTAGTTCTAGCGTAAAACAATTATTGCGTTTCTCTTTCAAGCAAAAATATTGATAATTTCGAAGAACTATAGCACACAGATATTGACCTATCTGAATTAATTCATGGTATACTCATTACCCCGTTACCCCGCTAACCGTAATCGAAGTTGTCGGAGCCGTATAAATAAGCTATAGAAAATGAGCCAGGAAATATAAACTACTACAGCTCAATTCTTCCTGAGTGTGAGAAAAATGGTAATAAATATTTTTCTTTCCGCTATAAAACAATATAATTGTCAAGTTCGGGGAAAATTCTCACTAATGTCTCAACAATTGGCTACTTATTACACAAATACTGGTATTTATTACTGGGATTTTTCGGAAGACCTCCGGTAGAATATTTTTAATCCAAGCAATTTCCATAATTTATTGCCCACGCAAAATCCCTGAGGAAATTAATTAGGCAAAATTGAACAGAGAATTTTCTATAACAAACAAAAGAGGAATATAAATACAGTAAATGTAGATTGCTAAGCAACTAGTTTTATGAATAAGTACTTTATGAATAAGTTGACAATTTCAAATACGTGACTCGTAACAAACAAATACACTACAATGTTTAATTAATAAAGTACTTGGCCTAATAAAGATGGAGGATGGTTGTACAAATTTACTTTGAAGTTTTGTACACTTATTACTCACATTTTAAAGGTAGACCATCAAGTGGTTCAATCTGATGGTAAGTGGACACTGCCGCCCATGGACCTCTGTAATCAACCCCAGATAAGATCAGTCTTACCTGAGGTTAACAGATGTATTGCTCCCCCTGAGGACTACGTTGGAACACCTCGAATACGGATGTCTCCCTTCAGACCAGAACACAGCAGTGTACAACATACGAGTTGAACCACAAAGAGTTCTACCACCTACAAATCACCTATAAAATATCTTAATTATTTCAATAAAATCTGTATTATAGATTACAGGCAAGAAGATTTCCAGTCCTACGCTATGGCCAGTCGATAGCAAAATATGCTGCTTTACCTCATGGAAATAGTAGTCGGAATGGAATGAGGTACAGACAAATCGATTAATAATACCTATATTTTTTATTTTCCTTTATATGTTCTTAACTGTAACATTATATTTTAATTACTTTTCAATATGTAACGGGTACTCACGTCTATCTATCTTACGTTTAATGCGTTTTGCCTTTTTAGGCTCCAAATCGCGACACACAACACTAACTGTATCAGGATACAGTATGTACAACGTGACCATACGTCCCATTTTGAATGGAACAGTCCCGTTTTTTGTTCTTAGTCCCGGTGTACCCGACAATAAAGTCCGGACCCAAAATTGTCCCTTTTCCCACCGTAACGGTGTTAATTGAAGTAAATATTTTGAACTTGCCAAAATTTTATTTTTTATTAAAATCATCACCAGATGAATCATATTTTTTCGTCGACATATTTCACAGACTATTGGCATAAATAAGCTGTCTCGCCTTGAGTCAAACAATAAATGGTCAAGTTAAGTATGCGTATCCTTATATAGACTATTACAAAATTAAAGTAGTAACAAATGAAAAAGGAACTAGACGTAGGGTATATAGTTTTGTAGCTTTAACCAACCTCTAGTTTATTCACAACACTGAATTGAGCAATACCACATACTCCCAGTGGTAAAGACGAAATGCGTCTCTACGCGTTATAACATTTAATTGGGGAGTCCCAATTAAATGTGTGTCCCAATTAAATGAACATATAAACTGAGTAATTACTCACTTGTTACCCCTTTCTCCTCTTCACTGTACGCATATCCGTGTGTCACTCTATGGGCTCACTGAAAATCAGCGCCATGGTGACATACACAACGGTATCATTGCTGAGTGAGTGCCTTTTCCGGATACAATGTATACATACAAACATAACATGCAATGTATTACGAAATAAAGTTATTCTTATTCTTATTATCTAGTGCCTACTTGTTAAGGGTTTCTCCCCGCTACTGCAGTTTCGACATGATCATGATCCACCCAACTGGGTTGAAATATCGGCGGTAAAGAACAAAACAACGTATCATGTAACCCGTTAAATATTATTGCATACACACTTGGCTTAGATGATGCATGCATAACGTAGTGACGTTAATGACGTAGCCAAGATTATCTATAGGGAGGGGCAGATCAAGAATGTTTTGGCAGATCGAGACTGTTATAATAATCGTGGTTTCAATAAGTGTTCACGTAAGTAGTGGAAGTAAAAAATAAAAATAAAAGACAAGAAATAGTTATTACTTGGGGAGGAATAAGCGCGGTTCTTAATAATAATCTTTAAATTTTCTCATACAACGTCAACTTTTTGAAAAGAATAGATGCAATTTTTTTATCTGAGGCCGACCGCTCTTCTGGGGAGGGCAGCTTCCTCCCCTGTCCGTACTTAGCTACGTCCATGAGTGACGTCATTCTCAATCCAATATCATGACTTCTATGACATGGGTATCAAATGAGAGGTTGTGTGAAAATACAAAAAGCTTGTTTCCTAAAAAAGTTTGAAGTGAAACTTCGAATAATCATTGTGATTTGAAACTCGATGAAACGAAAATGCGTCACGCTAAAGAAACAAACACATAAATGTATAATATTATGTCGACGAGCAAATGAGATGGAATGCATTATACTGCATTTTAAATTCTAGGTCTCCTCTTTGTGCGATGCTGTATGTATGTATTATAAATTGTTTAATTATTACTAACTTTCACTGATGCCGTGTGTGAATTGCACAGACACACACACATTTTTTTTAAATATGATATTGTTCTCTTTATAGGCTTCGGGTCTTACGGCACGCTAAACGGCGATTCAGGTTCGAAGGTCTTAATACAGTACAGTACGTGCTTATCAACTCTACGGAAAGAAAACTATTTACACATTTCCTAGCAGATGTTAACCCTTTTAATCATAGTGTATAATAAAAATGTAAAAATATTGTTTTGTTATTTTTATGTTGTGTACTTTGTGTGAGTATTAAGGAATAGTTTCCTTTTAAATAGTAGTTGGGGTAGCATTTTTTGTTACACGATATTTGAGCAGTATACACACAGTTCCACGAAATAATAAGTGTGGACGACAACTAATGAGTCATTATCAAATACTCATCATCGACCGATTATTGTCCTACTGCTGGACAAAAGTCTTCTCTCAGAATGAGTTTCAGGAGATAGTCTACCGCGCTGCCCAAATGTGAATTGGTTCACCTTCACACACCTTTTTGCTAGTTTTTACTCATTTCCATGACCAAAAAAGTCACACATCTGCATCTGTAGCTTGTTTCGCCATAATATATGTTTAATCAGGATCAGAGACAATAAATAAATGAACATATAAATTTTATTCATGTAACATAATGGAGGGAAAAAAAACACATTTAAATAATTACCTGTACCGTACGAAAACATAAGCATCTCCTATAAACAAAGCAACAAAAAATACATAAATTTAAACAACTGATTTAATTTTAACTCTTTTGTTCTCCTTCACTTTAAATATTCAGTATCTCCTCGGCTAAATTAATAATCGTAAATTTCTTGACTTTGTGTAAAATCTTGCAAACTTGAGGATCTGTGACAAATTTGCAAACATAAATATCTTTATTATCAGTATCTGCTTCTAGACGTTTCATCACATTCGTCACCTCTTGCAAATATGGCGTTGCCTTTTCTTCTGGCAGGAGCACAAAGTGCCAGGGCAAGCAAATGTTTAAAACGTTCCATATAACAGATTGACTGACTGCGTACAGTATGTTTGGATCTTCTTGCGGTTCACTTTTATGTTCTTCTTCCACCACTTCTTTCTCTTCGGGCTTTTCTTCCACAAGTTCAGTTTCTTCTTCGCATGGTCTGCAAATGTAAGTAGTTTTCACGTCTGTAGCAGATTGTGTTATTTTGCTGCGACTCGATGCACTCTTCTGCATCTTTGGCATTCGCCCGCTGTGAGTACTTTCTATTTTTTTTGCTTTAGATGCACCTTTGCCTTTTTTGCCCTTCTTATCTACTTCAGGCGCAGGTTCAGTATACTCCAATTCAACAATTGTCGTACCTTCACATGTATTGACAACATTTGTGATCACTTTATCTAAGAATTGCTGAGTACACTTATGAGCACATGCCAAACAGTCATCCCTGTATTTTTTAAGCTTGATCAAATTACAAACCACATCTTCACATTCCTCTAAAACATAACAGATCTTTTTGCCTACTGCCATTGATAATGCTGTTGCAAAACCTTCAATACAATTGGTACTTTTACAAAAAGCTAGTAAAAACGCTGAATAGTTCATAACATCTTCTGATGTTTCGAACAGCTCAAATAAAAAATGTTTTACCAAATTCTTTCTTAACTGCTCGCTGTTATCATCAGGATCGAAATCTTCTTCAAACCACAATACTTCATTCATAAAATCATCTCTTGAAATCAATTCCAAAGATTCAAGATCTTTGCAGCGAAACGCTTTACGTATTAGGAGTAACTCATCTAACGTGGGATATCTAATATCAAGACAATAAATTAAGAAATCTCTCCAATCGATGTAAGCAGTTTCCCCAAAAATCAAGTAAACTAACTTTGGTATTTGTTCGGGGTCTAAATGTTTCCAGGTATCTGGAAAGAATGGACCATCACAAGATTCTTTTCCATAAAATACAAAATCTTGCAAGGTATAGATAAATGCTTGTTGCAATGCTATTCCTGTCGGAGCAACTATCTTAAGTTGCGATCGTAGTCTGGCTAGTTGAGATAATTTAAATTCTCTAGTTTCAGCTACTTTGCACACTTCCAAAGGTGCTTCAGGTGGTACAAATTGCAATAAATTTGGATCTATTACGAATATATCGTGTTCAAGTATAAGACTTTCGGGTATTCTTTTACCATTTTCTACAGCCATTTGAAGATATTTACAAAGTCTATCGACAGATTTAATTTCGTTCAGATAATAGTTGTTTATATCATCTTGTACTTCGATAAAAGTTCTGTAAACATTGTCATTAAATAATTTCATATCTCGATAGCATTTATATTGCAAAGCCATAATGCGGAGAGACGCTCGAAACATTTCCCCATTGATACCCATTGTCCATTCTTCAATACATTTTAAAGCATTTAGTTTAAAAATTTCTTCAGCATTTATGGATTCTTCTGATGTAAATTCATCCTTACGTTTCGTAGATGGGACTATTTTAGCTATTTCACTATATTCTTTGCTTATAAGGGATCTATAGGAATCGTTGATATCTTTGATAACCTTTAAGGCAAACTTGACATTATTCTCTATTACTGCATTAAAAGGATTGTTACTGAAATCGATCTCGATATTTTTTGTCTGCAAATCTAAAAATGTATTTTTTAACTGTCGGTACAATTTATCTTCCCCTCCTTTTTTGCTTCCCGAGGCTTCATCTGACTCTTTAAATATTTTAAACAATTCTTTTGAAGACAATCTTTCATTAGGTGGCGAACGCTTTATCATTGCAAAATAAAAATCATGTAGCGTTTGAAAAGTTAAGACAGCCCTGAAACAATTTTAAATGTGAGTCATTTGGTATAATTATACAATGTCATATTTACAGATAATACATGATAATGTAAAAAGGTACAGAATATATATTACTCAAAGGCACAAGCAGCAACGTTTTTTTTATGTTTCTCTTCTAGACATGGTAGCTCTGCCCATTACTATAGGAGACCTGGATCACTCCAACCACATTTTTCCGGTATTGGTAATGAACCGAGTTCGTGGCTAATTCAAGTCGAATGTCATAAGACTTCCGACATGTTGTAACTACTATCTAAAGATCTCAAGTATAAATTACTTAAAATTACAAATCACCTGTTTAATTCCGCCTGAAAACAAGAAATATATGTGTTGACCATAGTAGTAAGCTCTTCCATCGTCCAGTTTTCGCTAATAAGGGCTTGTCTATGATTTTGAGCATTCAGTTTTCTTTCATCACAAATATTATACAATCTATTTTGCAATTCCTTAACTCTACAATGCCACTCATTTTTAGCCAAATGAATATCCCGCCAGTCATTTTCAAAATCATTATATTCCTTTTGGAAAGCGTTTACTAAGTCTTGTTTACAAGATGGCAGAGTTATTATTTGTTCCATTTTATCTTTAATGAATCTCGTGTATGGTATTACACAGTTCATTTGTAAACGTTTAGCAAAGAAAAGTTGCTCCATATCATGAATATACCCTTTTTCTATTGCTTCCCAACATGTTGCTAACGCCGGACCTATAGTTTCTGGGATAGGCAAATCGCCATAAATCCAATCTTCTTCTCCAGCCAATACTCTGACTTCTTCGAAACTTATCGTAGATTTACTTATCATTTCTTCTTCCATTGCTTGATCTAAAACAGAAACTATTTCATCTGGTACACTCTCAAGTCCCTCGGGTTCCTTTATAATTTCTAAATCATTGCTCAAACTTAATCGACTCATTTTAGATCCACGTCGTATTTTATCTTTTGATCTTCCAACATTGGAAACCTCCGGTTTTACAATTTTAGACTTGGTTCTTTTATCATCAGTACAAGGAAAATCAAGAAGGCTTAAAACATTTTCCCCAAAAAGATGCTCGCAAGATTGTAATGGCATAGAGAAATCACCGATAATATATTTACATATCTGTGCAAGGAGTTCCTTTTCTATGACTTCATAGTACATACTATAATTAATGCCTAAGATTGCGTAAAATCTATCTATGAATTCTGAATTTTCTTTCGTTAGATCCCAAATTACTAACTGTTGGAGTATATCTTCAGTCTCTTTTAACCGTAAGTAACAAGTAAAATAACTTTCAAATGGCTTATCCATTTTTTTCTTATGAGGATCACTAACGAGCACAGAAACTCGTACATCTTTGTATGGGTCTTTTTCTATTTTTCGATGCTTAGAAATACTTTCCTCTAAATAAATATCATCTGTATCGTTGAGCTCCTCTTCGTCTGGGGGAGCACAACCCGAAAACGTCTCCTCAAGAATTTGGGCTTCGCGGTAAGAATTTGGGTAGTTTATAATTACAAAGCCACTTATATCTTCCTGATTTCTAAGATATTCTACTATAATGGCCGCCAAAAGGTGATCCGTTAATGAGTCCCCGGAATATAATGATTCATACGCATACCTACCAAGCTCTGCGGCTGTGGACAGTACGATCTCTTCTTCTGGTATAGTTTTAGGCGTTTGAGTTTGTTTTACGTTGGCAGGCATGGGTCCCGATATGGCTAAAAAGTTGGCCTCATTGCTCTTGTTTAAGACATCGTCTTCAACCTTCATTAATCTTATAAGTTCTTTCTCATCTTCGTCTTGTGTATTTGCCATAAATTTATCAAAAGATAATTCAATATCAGTACACCCAATCATTTCCAATTTAAATTTTCTCAGACAAAAATTTATAGCTGTCTCAATACGAACAACATGTATCTTACGCGAATTTAATAATGTCTGCATTGCAACTGTTATGGATCTATCTGGAAGACCTCGTAATAAAGCTTTTGCTGAAAAATCTGGCAAATCAGCGCGCGGTCTCGGTGGTGGATATGGATATTTCATTTCAAGAAGTATATAAACCACGTGACCGAGTACACGCATTCCTAACTCCTCATATTTTCTTTCATCAGATTCTGGATTAAAATTAGGTATTAAAAAATCTAAATTCCAAGGATCAGAATAATCATGATATTCTTTAAATTCGCCCTTATTCAAAGTATCTTGACGATCTAACTCTAGTCGAATAATTTCTTCTTCTTGGGGTGACACTTCTTCATCTTCCTCTCGTTCTTTTAATACATTTTCCATAGGATCAAGTATGTCAAAAATCGGCTGTTTTTTAAAATATAACATTTTCCATTCGTGTATGAAGTGTTCTGGGATATCATCACCGATTAATCGTTTGAAATAAGCATACTTTGTTGCATAATCGACTAAAGATAAGGTAGTTTCATAACATATCTCGTAATAATGTTGTCGTTTTCTTTTCATTTTCTCTGCATATAACTTTTTATGGAGCATGTTTTGCCTCATCTTTTCGAAATCAATTTCAACTAATCCCAAATTAATTTCTTCTTTAATATTGTCCAAAAATTGATCAAATTGCTGTGCTCTCTGTTCTGCGAATTCTTTTTCACCCTGAATCCTGTTCTTCACTAAATTACGCGCTTGCTGTTTTGTTTCCATAATTTGTGTACACATTTGTTTTTCAAATTGTGATAATTTCATAACTTTCTTGGCAAGCTCGGTATCAAGGTTGCATTCCTCTTCGGCAACAGTCATATCCCACATTGAACTAGTAACTGCATTGCTCAACTGTCTTTGAAATTCCTCAGAATCAGATTTTTTGTGTATTTTAACATATATATTCTTTAAATAATTGTTGCACCAATCAGAATCTGCTAAAGACTTTCTCCTTTCTACTGATTTCTCTTCTAAAGCAAGTAGTTGTTCATAGGTATAATTTTCAAACTTACACGGATATCTTAAAGCGAAATTATCCATGGCTTTTTTATCCTGTTCGGGTAATTTCTTTGCCTGAGGAGAACATGGTTTTAAAGGGGTTTGAGATTCATTTATACGACCAAGTGTTTTGCAATATTTGTGTCGCATGTATTCATAGGTCTCTTGAACCTCCGCTGCTTTTTTTCTTTGCCATTCTATAAATTGTCTTTCGTCTAACAAAGGCTTAGAAAGATCATCTACGATCGGTTCCTTCTCCTCAGGGACTTGATTTATTTTAAACCTATTTGTCATTTTCTCTACAAGCCCTGATGCCATTTTTCTCTCGCGTTTAATAAAGTCAGTTCGATCCTTTTTATCTAAGTGAAGAAAAAGCTGATAAAATAGTTTCAGCAAAGCAGATCCCCTTCCTTCCATTACATTGTTTAAATCAGCGTCATTCAAGTTTATTTCAATATCACGCAACCAAATGGATAAAACTCTCCAATTGTTCTTAATATCATCACTATTATTGCCAGTTCGTATTACATAGAATTTTTCATCGGACAGTATATGATAGCTTCGAAGCACTTCAGCAATTATGTACCCATTCTTCATCATATCACCAAATTCTTCAGCGTCCCATTTAACAGTGCGTTGTAGCCGCTGTGTAAGCCATTCCTTTAAAATCTCAGACATTGTAGATTTTACTTTTAGCTTATTCAAGCTGTTAATGAAGTAATTATTTTAATTTGCATCACTTAAAAAGTAATTTTAAGACAAATTACTGACAAGTCAAATTATGAAAAGTATTGATTAGTATTATTTATGACAATTGTCACTTTGTTAAAAAAAAGAAGGCATTATGGAAACTGAATGTTTAATAATAAAATCCTTTCTATTACTCTGTTTCAGGAATTCTTACAGAAAGAAAGTTTAGCTGCGACGGTCGTACCATTGCGCATTTTTTACTGTAGAAACAATGTTTGCTACGCTTTACTATATCCGTTTGGACACTGAGCCCTCTGAGGTAGTTATAAATTAGACTATATAGTCTAAGAATAACATTCCTAATTTTTAAATTCAAAGATCCATAGTACAGTGCATAGTTACATACCTACTACGTGTAAGAGTTTGTGGTTGACTTTATGACGAGATATTTAAAAGTAATAGTAGGAAGTAGGTACTAAAAACTTACGTTAAAATTATTACAATCAATACAGTACACTGCTATACTGAGTGTGACTAGGAGATTACTCATGTTTATAAAATAAAAAAGATTCATAAGTGTATTTTATTACGCCTAAAATAATTACCTTGTGGCTGCAACCAGGTTATAAGTCTACGCTGACCTTTATAATTATTGAATATAAATCATAATGTTTTACTATACACCCATACTTAAAATTGTAATAAATTAATTTAGTACCTAATTAAAATTAAAATTTATGAGATATTATAAAATAAAGGTTTTTAAGCCAAAAAAAATCATAGACGTTCAACGATTGGCAACATTAAAACTTACATGTCATCGCATATTATGACTTTTTTGTGATGTTTATTTTCACACGGTTTGTGCGTACATATTTTCGTAAAATACATTTATAATCGAATCATAATGAAATGCAATGAATTCGGAAAAAATGTGCGTAGAGTTCCGCTTTAAAATGTGTGTATAATTTAAAAATGTAAAGTTTTGTAAAATCTCCTTAATTACGTTGTTTACAGACGTCTCGCCATCACATGAATCTGGATAATTTGGATAAAGCCTTGCACGACTTGGGTATGTTGAGTGCAATAACAGAGGCGCGACGGGAATACCTCCGCGAATCTAAGTCCAGTTACAGCGTGATGCGGCTCAACACTAGGTACGTGTCGAATGTAACCGTGGGATATTGTATGAAACGGAGTATGAACAAAAACAGGCTCTGTCCGTACGTTTTGCCAATGAGGCACAGAACTAAGAGTGAGAATTCTGACGTGATCGGTAGTGATGTCAACGACGGTTGTGAGATCAAATACAGTTTACTGGAGCCGTCTACGAGCGGATGTACGCGAGATATGTTCGATTCCGTCAAGAGCCCCACGAAACGCTGCCAGTCGCTCGAAAACTTGAATCTGTCCGTCGATCCACCCCCCAAGGTCGAGATCTCACCCGAAATGGACTGCGTTTCCACAAGGATTCAGAAACTGCAAGTGGACGAATGACAAACAGAATCTCCAAACATCTTACACTACAAATCGCCACGATTTTGATGTGGTTGGTTGTATCGCCTCGTATTATTCAATGGATTGTCATTTTCAATCTGTCACGTGGTTTATAATTTGGTTACCATTACACTCCAGTGTTTGAATAAGTAATCAAAATTGTATGGAAATGGTTAGTATAGCATAAGTGGACTGTAATGCACCTATCACTTATAAAAGTGACATAGTCAGAGGGCAACTATGAGGATGTTTGTATTGGATGGTGGATGTATTTTCAGTGTATTTGTGTTAATGCATGAACATAATTAGTTGAATGTTGAATGTAAATTAAATGTTCCTAGTACCTCGATGTAATTAATTTTTCATGTGTACCTCGAATTAAATCATTAGTTTAAATTGTTAATAAAAACTCATTCATGTAGCAAATTATTGTAAAGGAGAACTAACTTGTTAACTCCATAATCCAATTAAATAATTTTGTTATTTATAGTACAATATTAACATGTCATCTGTAGTTGGCCATTATTGAAAACTCAACACTATATGGTTATTAAGGCTAATATTTGTGACCTTTTTGCCCAACATGTTTTATTGTTATATGTCTAATAATTATGACAATTCTAAAGTTTAAAAATACTTCGTTGTCATCAACTCTGTTCTGTGGAAAAAGCAACTTAGCGCTAAGACAACATTGTTTTAAAAGTTATTGCTCAAAATTTTCATGTGTACAAATCAAAGGTACCTAATTGTTTGGTGTCCTAGATAACGTTTGTTTGATAGTTAATGAGTTTGTTGACTCTGGGAGTTGTAATAAGTTTTATAGTTACCTATTAATAATAAATACAGCCTAGTGAATGTTGAGATCAAATTTTATTGTTCTAAGTCACAGATGCACATATTTTGTGATGGCTTCCATTAAATTTTAGGTGTTTTTTATTTTATCTGTTTTTAATTTATTTTCCTACCAGTCAAAAGTGATTGTGTTCACAAGTTTTTCAATGTGTGTACATTGCACAGATAATATAATAATTATCATAGATCTCAAGTCAATGCAAAATTGTAGTAACATTATCTTGGAGTCACCAAGATAGGATACTTTAATCATCAATACTTTTTGTGACTTAGATGTAGTTACTTATGTTTTGTTAACATATTTTATTTTTTTCTTATTTAATAACAAATATTTGAAATAAAAATTGCTTTGAAAACACTGCATTTTTTTCTAATGAAGGGTCATATTTATATACGTACAAGGAAATATGTTTAATGAAAGACATTTTTATTTTTGAAACTGAATTTATTTATTCGGATCGATTGAGTATAATTAACACTTAATAGGTAAATAACAAATCATTTAAAATAAAAATATTGGATTTATTTATTGATCACTATTTCATCTTGTTCAACATTTAGTTTTTATTGAACAGCAAAATATATTTCAAACAAGTTCAAGTAAACAATTGAATCAAATAGTCCCGACAAATTTCTTGTGACACAAATTCCCGATTTTTTCTGAAAACAGGACAATGTATATGAAGTATTTTGCACCGCAGTACTGTGCTCAAAGGGCTTTTACTTTGAGCTGTTTCATTTTAGGGTTCTTGCGTTTCTGTTGACGTTTCTGTTCCTTCAGCTCCCAACGACGCTGCTTCTCTGGGTCATCTTCCTAAAAATGAAAAATAGAAATTCAATTTACAATAGCAGTCTGGCTCCAATGGGCATGGGTTTTTCAGAGTGAGAAGAGTTTAAGCTTTCATCCAATACTGGTCTTATACTGATCAGAAGACTACTCACACCTTTGATTTTTTTTTCTTATTAACTAATCAACACTATTTTTTATAATTCAACATGTTTTTACCATCAACGCAAG
Source organism: Cecropterus lyciades (assembly GCA_002930495.1). Taxonomy (NCBI): domain Eukaryota; kingdom Metazoa; phylum Arthropoda; class Insecta; order Lepidoptera; family Hesperiidae; genus Cecropterus; species Cecropterus lyciades. The sequence goes on from MOOZ01004466.1 coordinate 160,129, forward strand.
TAACATTTTTTTTGTAATATGAACATCATTCCAATTAATCAGAGGGCAATACTTAGGAGTCAAACTATGACTCCGCAGGGTAAGGGGTCAAATTGCAAACCACTAGGACAGTATTACCTGAAAGGTTCGTCTTTGTTCTAGCAACATGAAACACTGACAGGACCACGAACATGAAACACTGGATGGCAGCATTTTCTCTTTAAGTTATCTATAATCACTTGTAAGTCTGTCAGATTGTCAGTTTCAGTCTATTCGGTCAGCCTCTAAATAGGTCAAATATATGGTCTCATTATATTGCAATTTGGGACATATATAAATTTCTGTGACCTAAACAGGAAATGAACTTGAACAATGAGCAATCATCGGAAATATTTTATTGGTAATAGTAAGAATAGTCCTCATAGTTGCTGTTTGGGATATGCAAGTTTTTTAAAATGATGTTGAATGATTTAGAATGTTTTTAGAATCTCTAGGAGGGCAAATCAGAAGGCAGTGAGGCAGTCAGAGTCAAAATCAGAGGGCAGTGCCTGTGAGTTGAACTTAAAATTCCCAATGTAAGCAGTGGAATTGTAATCAACTAAGGTAGCATGTTATAAATGGTTGGTTCTGGTTTTCTATTGGTATACAATCAACCA
>MOOZ01004466.1:215897-228904 GCA_002930495.1 Cecropterus lyciades
GGTCACTTTTATTTACAATGTGGAACTGACTGCAAATAGTAGAGACTAGTATCCCCTTCACACGCGTTTAAAAAAATAAACAATTTTAATATCCGGAAACTTTTGATAGAAAAGATGGATTTTATTGAAACAAACACTATATATCATTATAATATGGACTGTAAATATAAATATTTTATGACTACAACATTGATACTGCAATTATTAAGCTTTTAACATAAATAATCTTTTGAATAAGTTCAATTAGTTTGGTTTGTTGCTATTTCAGACGGACAGACTACAAAAAAAATAGTAATGTCTATTATTACTTATTCTCAGTTCTTCAAACGTTTTTATAATGCTTATTATGAAAAAATATATTATGTTCAGCAACTTTAACTCTTAATTAACTCTAACTATGCCAAATCTTACCTTAATACTGCGTGCAAAATACTCAAAAAGGGATAAGAAGTTTTCACTTCACGTATAAATGTCAAAAATTTATACGCACTGAAGAGCCTGATCGCCTGTCTAATCTTATACTATGGCCGGCGAAGAAATAGACAAAATCTAAAATTAAAGAGTCCTCTAAATGAGCCGCCCGGGAACGTAAGTTGAATTTCGAGGTGTTTTTCTACAAAAAATATCGATTATATATTACGAAGCAGGAAATCTTGCCGCCCCCAATGTTAGTTAGTTAGTAAATGTTTATAAAATTATATAGCCGCACTCCGCAAACTAAGACGATTCAAATGATTCGTCTTCATCACAATCCGTCAAGCCGTTTGTCATAGAAACGGACATACATACTCGAAAAACTGGCGGATCTTAGGAGGAGAGAGGGAGATTCCTCAGCCTAATAGCTCTCAAAATCTAAAAAAACAACATCTTTTTTATCGAAAGACATTTTTATCTAAAAATTTATTATCATTGCAGCATATGAAGATTGTGCAAGAGATTATTACTGCTCGCTGAAAATTGTTGAGGGTTATATGGCGAAATTCGGAAAGGTAAGAAAACAAATATTTTTGACATCACATTATAAATGTGATTCAGGTATGACTAAAACTTATACGGTTAAACCGTAACTCAGATGCTTGGATTATATGTCAACGATGCCAGATTTTAATGGCAATTTGACTTTTTATTTTCGCATTTAAGGTACACCTATGTAACTATATCTTTATTCAATCTTATGTGTATACCTACTAATAAATAAACATAAATATAAACGCTTTCTCCACTCATAGCTCCACAGTAGGATTTTCTCCTGTGTCGTGGATGCCATGGACACACATAGACGAATATACAAACTCCCAGACCCAGAACAGGAATCTAAACTCATCATGTATCATCATGTAGATGTATGTCTGGGCGGGGATCGAACTCGGGACCCATTGCTTGTCAAACCGGTATGGTGACCGCTCCACCACGTGGGTCGTCAAATTCCTGCAATGCTGCAAATAATCCAAAATATACTGTGTAAATAAGTTCTTATTTCCATTCATTCATCCAGTGGCGTTTCTAGACCCACGCCTTATGACCGCCTTTAATGGGGTTTTTGCTAACAGTCACCGCATCTGGTAAACGTGTTGGTGACTGCAGTGGGTGTTGATGTTACACTGAAAGACGCTGCAGCCCATCTCCTCGATGTCCCTTAGTCACCTCCTACGATATTCATGGGAAGGAAGAGAGTGGTGCTATTCACACCACTATATATAAATAAATATTGTTTGACTATATAATATACTTATTAGATATTATGTCTATATGATTTTAGGTCGCTGGTATTTTCCAAAAAATAAAATCAATAAAAATCCTCCTGATAATAGTTCTCGGTGACATTATTTATAAATACTGTCTATAACAATTTACACTTCACCAAAGTTCTTTAAAGGTCTGGTTACAGGACCCACCACAAAAAAGTGTTTGTCTGCTCCAACTCACGGTTAATTTGTTAGTCACGGTCAGTTTACTCCTTAAGTACGATTGTCTAAACAGGCGCAATAAAATTAAATTTAAATAAGTTTCGATTGTAGTCAACAGCGCCATCTATGTGACGGATGAGAAAACTTGAAGTAATATAGAATTGTTGTAAACAGTGCCATCTATGCGACAGATGAAAACGGGAAAGTTGGGCATAATAGGTTGCGGACCAAAAACGTAACGAGGTCATTCGGTCACTAGATACTATCATACCGGGCGCCTTATATAAAACCGATTTTTAAGGAGTAAACTCCAATAAATAATATTCTATATTATTATTGTTGGCGAAGCCCGAACCGTGAACTGACTAGGTACTCGTATATATCAGTCAAAGTCGGCACTCACACTAGTATGGTAGGGCATAATTTCGTCGTCGTGATCTAGCAAAGTATGTTGAGACTTCGGTTGGAACTATGTACTGAATATGTAAAGCAACATATATTTAAATTATTTTTTACTTATTTATGGCATAGCAGTCGGTTTCAGTTTTTTGTTAAAAAATATATTTATATTTTCGGATAGACAGAAATACTGAACTATGTCTTTATTATAGGACTGCAACGACGACGGCGTTACCAACTGCTTCGACTACATGATGATCAACCACCACGGTGGCAGGGCCTGCTCGGAGCCACTTTTCCTCACCACCCTCGGTTTACAACGACTAAAATTGTATAAACAATGTAGATTTTAGTATTTTCTGTTCATTAAGTTTAGTAGAAATTACATTAAGACATTTAACGAATACATCTTAGATAAGATTAGGCAATCCTTATTTATAAAGCTTCAACTCATACCTGTCTGCTTGTATGACTGACTATACCTAATGACTGGCCTTTTTAACAATTTTATATTTAACTTCATAAGAAAATAGTTTTATGCTTGTGTGTGTCTGTTTGTCACTGTCAATTTTATATAAATACTCTTAACATATAAGTTCATTAATTTACTACTATTTAGTGATATTAGATATTTTTAATTCATCGAGATTATTAGGATTAAAGTTCTTGATTTTTCATAATTTCCAACCCTTTATAACATTGTTTTAATTTCAGTATTATTATTATTATTAAACGAAATGTATGCTTGTACCTATGTAGGTATACATTTCTACCATACATATATATATATATATAGGTATAAGTATACAAAAGAATTGTATGCCTTTACATAGGTAGGTACAGGTATACATTTAATTGTGTCCGACCGAAGGTTTTTGGCCGAAACCTAAGGTTCAAAAATCAAAGTGGCTAAAACTATTTTTAACGATATTTTTAAACGATATTTGGGTTTGTTGATAAAGATCAATGTTGATTAAATATAAATAACTTCTAGAACTGATAAAAAATGTCTTTTCTACTTTACTAAAATGATAACAGTTCGAATAATGTAGATTTCATACACAACTGGCGACGTGTGCCCACAATGGAGTTTACACTAACGCCTGCACTTCACCATCTCCACCGCGGTATCGTAAATTCGTTATAATTCGTTCAGTTTAGGCGCTTGCCAGAAACGGCTTCAGTCAAAATAGGTGATGAAGTTTTTGCTGAAGGTGGTTTTTTGATCGTTGGTGGCCGAAGCTGAAGCTGAAGTCGAAGTTTCGGTCGGACACTTACATTTAGCCTCCACGTATATTTATAAAGGATAAGAAAAATTAAGACGATTTTAAAATAACTTGACTAAACTACATTAGTAACAAAATCCTTAAACATTTTGTTAGATCTAATGTTGTAACTAAAAGGACAACTCTATAAATAAGTTTTTATTGTTTATTATTATTAAATACCATAATAATAAATGTTTGGTGTTTGACACTGAAATAATGAATATATTGCTACAATAAAACAATTTTACTATGTGTAGTTTATTTATCTAAAGTATTTTAAAGCTAAGAAATAAAACCAACTGTTTTTAAGATTATTATATTACAATAATAAAAGTGGTACCTTATTTACTAAAGCCTCATTCATATATACGTAATTTTTATAGTCAATAATAGTTTTTTTTTCAATTTTACTATTTAAATTCTTTGTCACTTAATTTAGTAAAATAGTTTGTTAGAAAAAATATAAGTATAAAAAATGTCTGCAATTTTAACACGGCAGAAATGAAACTTCTGCAAAGTAGCCTGCGAAAGATTGAGATTGATATACATAAGACTTATGCTTTTTCAAAAATCGATTCAGTAATAACGACAGTACTGAATCTAGTACAGCTCATATTCGGACACCTTATTTCGCATACACCAAACTAGAACTTATACAAGCTTCGAAGGAAATCGTTAACGTAATTCAGAAAGAGGTGCAGCGCCATCTAGTTGTAGCACCGACAACTTCTTTCGTATCTCGTTTTATCAAGATGTAAAATAACGATTCTAAGAAAGTTTCACTTCAATAAATACATTAAATCGACAGTGTATTTGTAGGTAACACCTACAGCACATTTATAACTACCAATATCATACTCGTATATCATTTTCCTTATAAATAACTGTACATAATATAAAAATAACCTAAACAAGATAAAAAACAAACGCATATAAGTCATTGTAAAGCTATGCTACCTAAATACATTTATTCTAATGTCTATCGTTTGAAACGTAAACTTATTATGTGTTACAGTTTAAAACTATAAAATGCGTCTTTAAAGTCTCAGGCGAAAGTGACGAGCGGAGCGGGCGACTGCCACTGTTCGTTGTCCGTTTCCTCGTCCGATTCATCGGCAAATTCCACCTGAACGTAGAAAATAACATTGTATATTACTTAAATATACAATAATTAAAGTACTGAAGCAGGGGTCGGCAACCTATTTGGTGTTATAAGCCACACCTACATAAGGTAATTTCGGGCGTTGGGCGCATTTGGAAGTAGTCTAAAAATTGATGGCGAAGGGAATAAAACAAACTCGTCAAGTACATAAAAACTCGTATAGTCTCTGAAATCTAAAGGTAAAAGATCAACAGAAATAACTATACTACGTTATTTGATAACGAATAAGAGTAAAGTGTCTCTATAATTTGAACTAACGTGGCACAAAATATATGTATTCTAGGAAAGTCCGTGGGCCGCATAGAGACACGCGGCCCGTCGGCTGTGGATTCCCGAAAGCTATACTAAAGGTGCAACATTAAAAAAAAAAAAACGAAAAAAAAAGTAACCTCTCAGATTCTACATTTTATACACACGGGATAGAAAGATCTACATTTAAAGTAGGTACACATGTTCTCCTATAAATAACGTCAAAAACAATATTTACCCAAGGAGTAACTAGGCGTTTGCCTCCCGACTGCAAGGAGCTGCTCGCGTTTGCTTGCCATGCCTGAAAACAAGGAAAACCTCGACTGTATTTACTGCTGATAATTCTCAAACGTCGCCACCATATCACTTCACTTGTAATAATTACAACCCGTACTATACAACTGATAAATATATTCAATACAATAACACAAAACTGCTATCATTGAAGTTTTATGTTATTCTTTTTAACAACTTTGTCAATTAAAGAATACGTAACATTAAGTTTTTTGACTTTGTCTCAAACTGCATGTCAGGGTAGTCTATTATAATATAATGATATACTCATATATTATGACTGATATAAATTTAATATTATTGTTGAATATCGAGATTAATCCATATATTTTTAGATTAATATTATCGCCGGATACATTTGAATATATTACGGGTATATATTTTTTCGCCATCACCACGATCCATGTAACTGGGTCCAAATATCGGCAAAAAAAATTCAAAAACCGCATATCGTAAGAACCCGTAACATATTAAAATGTAATGTAATCTACACTACTGTCCCAGTGCTGGGCGCTCATCTGTGTGTAAACTGACTTCACGCTCCTTTGACAACAAATATTTTATACGTTTGTTATTATTACATGAAGTGAGTAAATAAATACGCCATTCAAAACTCCAGCTTGTGTCATACTGTAATCATAAATCATAAATCATTTATTAAGTGTAAATCTGTCCAGAACTTTGGCAGCGTATCCTCGTTTACATAACTTTGAAAGTCAGAGGTAGCGTTGTAAGAGACTCGAGTCTTAGTCTTATTTAATAAAACTTGAGCTATTTTTATATGAATACGACTTAGAGCTCAAGTCGTTCAGAATTTGGAGTCTTTAGTAAAAAGACTTGAGTCCTGCCAAAAAAGACTCAAAGACTAAGTCTTTTAAAAGAACTCATGACTGAGTCCTCTAAATCCATAGATGTATAGTTTAGCAATAAAATAGCAATGGAAAAATTATTGATTTATTAGGTAAATACATATTTATGTAGACATATATATTTATATATTATTTCAGTGCATTGAGCCATGAAGACAGGCACATATACCCTTATACTTAGTTTTATTACCCAATCGGTTTCGTCGTTTGGTAATTAGAATTCCTGATTTAGAATAGGCCTGCTCCCTTGTCGCAGGAATACTTAGCATGCCTAAAGCCATTTTGAATAATTGAGGGAAATTTGTGTTATGTAGCGTCCACCCTAACAGCACGTCAATATCTTCTGATTGAATCACCTATTAGATGTTCCTATTGGATAATACACTAACTGATGTTCATGACTCAGTCTAACTCAAAGAACTTAAGTCTCAAAAGGACTCTGAAGTCTCAGAAGACTCAAAGGACTTGGACTCATGTGACTAACGTGTCCTAGTCTTGAGTCTCAAGTGAAGACTCAAGTCTCGAAATGAATACTAAAAGACTCTGAGTCTCTTACAACGCTAGTCAGGGGTATATATAAGACTGAGATTTAAGCTCTTACGAAACTTTCAGACTATCAGTTTAAGGGTTATATAAGAAAAATAATTTGATACGTATTTTTGTTTAATATTTACCTGATAAGCATCATTAAAGGCGTGTGCAAGGGAGAGGGCTAAAGCTCTGGCTTGTTTTCGTCTGGCACATACGAAAACATGAACCACGTGTGATTCGTTAGCACCCGCGCCTTTGCCTTCCACCACCGCGAAAACCCTGGCGTTGGCTGCATCGGCTGAACAGTACGAGATTCTGGAACATAAAAAAAGTTTAAAGTTTAACTAGACAACTATAAGTTAAAAGTAAATAAAATTAATCTGAGATAGAAGACGACGGGTTACCGCTGGATTCGGATGGCACAGGACTGGTCGGAGTAGCGCAACATTAACAACAACGGATTAAACTGAGATATCTTTTTATTTGTATAAATAAATGCAGTTTATGTAAGTTAATGGTAAAATCGAAATAGAAATTGCTTTGACAGTAGAAATTAACGACCTATTAGTAAAGAATAATTAATATATGGTGGAGAGGTGGTAGAAGCTATCCACCACCTATTTCTAGCGTGAAGGGTGTGACAAACTTGTCAATAGCAATGTTTACACGACCTTATTTAGACCTAATAGATAAGTGAACTCAATTCAACGTTGTCCTCCAAAAAATTCTGCTACTTATGTATATTATTAAGTCTCAGTTATATTTTTTTGCATATACCTATATATTTTTCATAATATGGAAAACAAACACGCAATCCACCAGATAGAAAGTGGCCACTGCCACCTCTGGACATCTGTAATCAACCCCAGATAAGATCAGAATCCTACCTGAGGTTGGTCGTAGATGCGTTGCTACTCCTGACGTCTAACTTGGATCGCCTCGGATAAGTACCATACCCTTCAGACCAGAACACAGCAGCGCATAACACTGCTGTTATTAGGCAAAAATAAAAGTAAGTATAATATATTATATTGAATGGATAACCTTTATAACGCAAATGTTAAACATAATATCTACGACACTGTTTGCCGCGGTTAATGTTCTCATTTTCTTTAATTAACGGACATAATATATCAATCTCATACAAGAAATATTAATGCAACGTTGATATAAATACCCGGCAGAGATATATTGGTATTATATTATTAAACGGAAAAATCAGTCAGTGGACTCTTAATTGATACGTATCTATCTCAAGTACATTGTCTCTGTTCATTGTTGATATAAGTAATTGACTGAATGAATCGAAATCAATCATGTTACATACTCATTATGTGATAGTGAAATTAATTAAATTTACATTTGACTAGTGCCAATTACAACCTATTTATCAAATTCAATTTCAATTGGGTAGTTTAATGTTTGGCCTTCGAGTCAAGTGATAAAAAACACATGTTTTTTTCTGTAATGTTATTGCAATTGTATATAACAGATAACATAATTTTGCATTAATGATACAATACTATTATAATGTACGTTAAGTATTTGTATCGTATCGAAGGTTTTACATATCTTAGTTAAGCCTTAATCACTTACTAGAGTAAATATATTATGTGTCCATCCGTAAGCCTCTTTAATTCCACTACTGGATATAGATATATATAGATATAAATTATTTCTAATAGTCAGCGCGTCTGCTATACATTTTGGGATTCGAAGTTAGTGTCAACGTTACACAAAAAAGCAGCTACCCATCTTAGATTTTTTCCTTTGTCGCCCCTTATGACACCCGTGGGAAAAGATGGGCAAGTGCAACTCAAGACCTTCATCACTACGGAACAGGATAAACGCTTTCTACACTCATAGCCCCACAGTAGGATTTTCTCCAGTGTGGTGGGTGACATGGACACACAAAGACGAATACACAAACATCCAGACCCAGAACAGAAACCTAAACTCATCATTCAGATATCTGTCTGGCCGGGGATCGAACCCGGGACCCACTGCGTGTCAGACCGATATTGTGACTGCTCCACCAGATAGGGCGTCAGGATAAATATAATTGTACAAACCTGTAAATTGAGACACTTAAGACGTTTTCTTGCGACTCAGCGTCAGACACTACAACTCCCTTTGGACTGATCTCTAAATTCACCTTTTGCAGTTTCTTGTTTAGAGCTGTAAAAGAGTTCAATAATATATATATTTTTTTATAGTATGGAAGTAGCAAACGAGCATGCAGCCCACCTGATGGTAAGTGGCTACTGCCGCCCACGAACATCTGTAATCAATCCCAGGTAAGATCAACGTCTCACCTGAGGTTGGCCACAGATGCGTTGCTACCCCTGAGGACTAAGATAGAATGCCTCGGGAAAGTATGTCTCCCTTACCACACCCTTCAGTCCAGAACACAACAGTGCATTACACTGTATTTAGTGTATGCTGTTTAAATGATGTTATGGCCATCGATATTTTAAGAGTAGATGCTTTCTAGCGTGAAGCAGTTCTTCCGTTTCGGTGGATGGGTGTTGTTGCCGGCTCAGTTATACACGCATATACACGCATCTGTGATCAACTTCACATAGCCCTTGTTCTATATGAAATGACTTACAGATGTCCATGGGCTGTTTGCACCATTTACCTTCAGGTGGACATCATGCTCCTTTTGCTATTTCAGTCTTATAAAAAATGTTTTTTGTTATTAACATGGAATTGACAGCATCGAAGTAGATGCATCAATCCAAACAATAATTATAAGTTCGCAGACATATCATTTCATTGTTCTTGACATTTTAACAATGTAACATTTGAAATAATACTTCCAAACTACAGTTATCATACATTCTTTAACTAAAATTAGTAAAATTTGTATTTACGAAACAATATTTATGAAATAGATATTTAGCATATTATAATATTCGAATAATTTATCAACAAAAAAGAATATCTATTTTTCTAATATCACTCGGTAGTAAACAATATAATTACGAATATTAATACGAAACATAAAACTAATTTTCATTATAGAATTCCCATCCAACACTCCTTTGAAATCCACTAATAGGTCTCCCCCGGGCGTTTCTGCCAACTCTCCGCGCATAACATCCATGTGAGTAAATGTGTATTGATGTTACACAGGAAAACGTTATCACCCATCACCTGGATTCTATTCCTTCTAAGACATCCGCGGGAGCAGTGCTTTCTAATACTTAAACGTAACAACGTACATTTAGCCGCCTGTAACGCAGAGCGCACAGCAAGAGCGGTAGCGGGCGCGGAAGCGGCGCGCTCCACAGGCGCCACGCCCGCGTACCGCACATCACCCTGCCCGCGCCCTTCTCGCCCATTGCGAGCCTCTCGCCACCAATCTCCTTCGCATTCAGCTAGGGCCCATTCTTCACAAAGTTCTAAAAGAAAATTTTCTTATAATTAATCATAATTCAAACTTCAAACTCCTTGAGAATGTAACATTTTGCTACAAATTTTTTATTGTATCTTAGATTAATTTATTTTATCTTTTAATATGAATTGACAATGTGCAATAGTGTGATTTAATCTTTTTTTTTTAAATTGCTACTCTATTGTTACAGCGAATAATTATCCTTTTATTACATTATTACATGATTGTTGTGTCATGACTTTTTGTATGTCACACATATATTATTGGTAAGAAGTAGTTACTTTAAAAATTGCAACAAGGATCTCTTGAAATCTTATACAAGTTACAGCAGTTTAGATATGAGACGACTTTTAAAAAGTGGCATACTTATGCTACTTTATATGTTTCGACGGATTATAAAAAACAAATATTCACGGGCACAGAGAAAAAAATCTCTGAGTTTGTTTCTCTCAGAATAGCAGAGGGGACATTTTGATGAAGTAACATACGAAAGTTCTTTGAAAAAACTTGGTTTTATTGACACATCTTAATATTTCCAATAACATAAGCATAGATTGACATAATGAAAGCTTCATTGTTTATCGTGAACATAAGCATTTAGCTGCATTATGCATTTCCTGTCCATATAGATATCAATTTTGTTATCTACTCGAAAAAATTCAATGAAACGCGATTAACTTATTTATCAAATTCTCAGAACAAACAGATAGATCATATACACGATTGACAATTTCTTAGCAAGGTCATGGGTACTTGATACGAACATTTTAAATTCAAAGGAATCATTTTAAGAAATATTTTTGTAAGTCCTTTCTGGTCATATTAAAATCACCGCAGAAAAAATTCCACTTTCCCATAACATTATTTCTGTTAATACATATATTTTATTAAATTAACAATTCAGAGATTTTTAATACAGCCAATATTTTAAAACTTACACGATTATTTGTAAAGTATCCCTAAACAGTGTTCATATAACCTACACCTACATGCTGTCTTAGCAATCCCGTGATTCCAACGTTAATACAGGTCAAAGGGTTAGGAGATTAGCAACACGAGTAATCAGCAATATAAACTAATAATTAAATAGGAATATCACTGAGATCCACCGACTTCCTAGGAATTTCTGTCTAGATTATATGATTCATTTATCAAAAAATGTAAGATTTGAATACAGAATTACAGAATGTCTGAATGCTTACAAATTATAGATATATGAGATCTTAGACTGTACTCGTATTTCCATAATGTGTATCTCCGCCAATTTTTACTGACGTAACGTGGAGATGGCCCTCACCGAAAGGATAGCAGGGGATGCAACCACCTCCCTCCCAGGAAGCACAACCGCCACACCTATTTTTGCCTAATGTTAGGCGCTACTTACTATGTTTTGGTCCGAAATGTTCGGTAAAGGAGACAAACTCATCGGAAGCGTTCCAACTTAATACTCAGGAGTAACAACGCATCAGTGGCCAACCTCAGGTACGACTAATCTTATCTGGGGTTAATTACAGATATCCATGGGTAGCGGTAGCCACTTACCATCAGGTGGACTGCATGCTCTTTACTACTTCAATATAAAAAAAACACTCCAAGGTCCTAGGTCCCTCCGTCCCCCAAGTCACCGATAGGCGATGCCGTTGTTTTTAATGTCACGGCGGCTCGGTATCAAGCCACGGAAGTCAAACACATGTGACACAGGTTCAAGTGCGGAACGATAGATAAACAGATGAAAACAGCCGCCAAGTAAATATTTAAATGAGATTGTTGCAGTCAAGTTTTTGATTAATGGTCCAAGGAGAGTACAAAAAAACAAGAAGGTCTCATATATATATTTTAAATCTTACTAATATTATAAAGGCGATATTGTAAAAATGGATGGATGTTTCGCAAAGACTACTCTTGGATTTGAATTAAAATATTTATATGCTGACAGTTGGCCTGAAGTAAAGCGTGCAGGCAATTTAATAGGCGATGGTGACTACCTTCCATCAGGGACTTCAGGAAGCCGTTAAGTTTAATTATAAATAAAAAAAACATACAACGAAGCATACTTTTCTCGTGGTAGTATTATATAGACAAAAATTAATTATGAATTTTGTTACACTTTTACGCAAAAACAACTCGGATTTTGATCTAAAGTAAGACGCTGTCTTGCCTGGGCTTGATCACAAATGTGACAGTGGCCTTACGATTAAACTGCAGGCTCATTTGCTAGTTCTATACTATAGAAAAAACTACGCGTGTTCAATTCACACACTTTCAATTCAAGCATACGGATATTAAGACTTATGCTTTTGCAAAAATCGATGAACTAATCACTGCAGCCTATATTCGGACATCTTATTTCGCATATACCAAACTTGAATTCTTGTACAAGCCACGAAGTAAAATCGTTAGCGTGATTCAGAAAGAGGTACAGTGCCATCTAGTTGTAGCGCCGACAACTACTTACGTGACGTTTTTTTGTTTATGAAGTTTTAAAACACGACGATTCTAAAGAAGTTTCACATTAAAAGTTATATTTTTATCTACGCAGAATCTCTGCGCAAAATTGTAAAGACCTTTGATCTAAAGACGAAACAAGCAATAATAATAACATATTTAATACATTTCTCAAAAACATGTTGTGTTACACAAACTATATTGACGTAGTTAGTGCATTACAACAACAAGAATTAAATATGGATATAATTTCAAGCGACACGCTTTGCAAGAAAGCTCTTGCATAGCATTAGAAAAAGCACAATTTGCCACATAATTGGACCAGTTGCATTATTCGCTCTCTCTACAACCGAGATATAGAGAATGCCTCTCTACTCTTACTATGGTACTAGTTTTTGTAAGCGTATGCTTAAATTGTCATATAGAATAACTAACTGAGCTCGCGGTTTCACCCGCGTTTAAAAGAAATGTAACGTGACATAC
>MOOZ01004466.1:242519-254910 GCA_002930495.1 Cecropterus lyciades
CAGCCTTGTACCTACCCTGGACCGCACTGGCGGATCAGAGGGGAGGACTAAAATGCTAAACTCTCCCTTAAAATCCACATGCAATTACTTCAGTCCATCCGTCACCATCAAGACAAAATTTCAGAAATAGGACCTAAGCCGGGGGACTCCCCTTCGAATCATTTTTAAGCTAATGTTTGCCAGTTCCAAATAAAAATCATAAATCCTGCAGTGCTGGACGGTAGTTCCCTTATCAACCCCTGATATGATTGGATTGATGATGTTAAAGTCACAGATGCATTGCTCTAAGGAATAAGTTGAAATGCCTCATCTTATATGAGCCACTCCCTCGCCACACCCACAACAGTGCTTAACACATGACACTAAACAACATGGTTCTTTCCTATGAAGACAGCTCCTTATGAAGGCGGCTTTAATCCTTAACTAAATCACCAAATTAGTTTAAAAGAACTAGAGGCATACAATTTTCTAAATAATAAGCGAACATATTTAAATAACTTACTACTCTGTTCATATACAATGTCTTACCGCTCACATTATATCATTGTATTCAATGTAACATTACATTCTATTTTTTAACTAATATACTTTATAGTTGGTTAGTGGTTGGTACTGACAAATTATAGGTAAACATCTTAATATTAATCTTAACCATGTACTGCTACTAGGATCCTTACACATATTATAAACGATCAGCTAAATATATGAAAACTCTCCATTTTATATAAATCTAGATAATTAAGAATTTCCTGCCTTTTGCTATTCCATAATTACACATTATTTTATACATTACAAAATAAACAGACAAAAAGCACATACTTACTAGTTAATATAGTAATTTCTTAATTAACTTAATTACCTATAATACCTTTAGATAATAATTATTTCATACTCTTTTCTATAAAAACAACTTATTATTATCTTTTAAACACTAATGACATTCTTTTTGGTCTCACATCATTGACATACAAATTGTATACATAAAAAGTGTACAATTTTGCTTATCAAGACCAAGTGAGTGTGTCATCCACTAATATTAACCAAGTGATCATTGCTGCATTTGCTGCCCAGTCAGAAGCAACTACTCTGTTATCCACTCCAAAGAAACTGCTCCGGAACATTCTTATAGGAGTAATTTAGAACAATGATATATATGTATGTTTGACACATTGACCATTAGTTTAGTTAAATGAAATATAAAAAGATGTCATAAAACATAATCTGCTATGGAGTTGTACTTCTGCAAATAAATTAGAATAATATCTCCTGTTGACAATCACTAGAAATTCTACTAAATTAGAATATAAAATCCAACATCTATATTTTTTAAAATGGACTCGTAGACTTTCAAATTTATTAAATAACTGGATAATTCATCATTATGCAATTAAATTTTACAATTTTTTGATGGTGATTATTAAACACTAAATAATATAAAAAAACGCTTTTGAAAAATTTGATACTGAAAATTACTTTAAATTTGATTAGCAGAATACTGCATGTTGTCAAATAATCATGCAAATTGATGCAATATGATAAATATAACACTCTGCCCTCAGAAGCACAAAAACGGTATCTCATTTGAAGTAAGTTTTGATAAAATTGGTGTTATGTGAAAGTCATTTCCTTGAATTGCATAGTAAATTGCGAGGAAGAATATTTTTAAGTTTGATTTTCAATATGTTTAAACTAAGGTACCGTCATTTGGCTTAGATCATAAGGTGCGTAATTTCTAAAGCTATCCTAAGCCATCAAAATCAAAAAATCGATTTTTTTTATATACCACTTTTGCGCTACTCAGGGCAGCACTGTACACAAAATGTTTCAAATGAGACACTATTTTTTAAATTGATTGTAATACTGCATGCCTTATAACAAAATAATGTAAGTTTTATCTTTGCATTAACATTGTTTTCAGAAATTTAACTTCATTATAAAAGTAGGAAACAAAGATAAAATAAAAATAAAAGTAATAAGATATATGCTACCATATTTTAGTTACACACTTTTAAACCAAAGTACCAGGCTTAATAGTGTAATACCTTATCTCTTTATATTTATATAAACTGTAATAACATACAATCTACAATATTGACTTTATCAATAAGTAACCAATATTGTGAAATCAAAAATTACCTACACATTTTATTTGGTGTTCATATACCTTTATTTTATATACCTGTGTTTGCTTCTGTTACGGATAAATACATATTAATCCATATACATTTTTATCTACTCAGTAGAAGTATGGAACATAAAGATTTTAAGAAACTATACTGCAATCATATAAGCTCACAGAACATACAGTCAATTGGGATATTAAAGCTGGGGCAAAACCATACGATAGAATTGCAGGCTAATTTGATCAATTTTGAGATAAAGTTCTTTATTACAGTGTAAAGCCAAAAATAGCATTACAATAAACGCTGGTTAGTTTTTATTATAGTGCTCAATTATTTTTTACTTATATATGTACTTCTACAAATTATTACAAAAATATTAAAATTCTTGTGTAAACACAAAAATAAAAGTTAGAATGATTTATCATTATTTCATGCATACAGGAGAGCATGGAACTTCCTACGTGGGATCCAGAAGTGCACAAGTATTTTAAAAATTGGCTAAATCATACACAATGCCTTGAAAATAATGGACATGAATGTTGTTGATAATAATAAAAAGCCCGTAAAATTAATCACATGGTTTTACTCCAGGAATATTATACCAACTAACCTTGCATTTCTTAAGATTTATTCAAGAAAGCATTTTAAAACCTAATCTTAATCACATTTTGAAAATACCCATATGAAATATATTATTTATCAAAATCAATATGTTCACTTTAACTTTTTTTTTCACAAAAGACTGAATTACTTACCTTTTGTAAAATATATTATTAATCATTTATCATTATAAGTATTTATTTACAATAATAATTTGATCAAATGTTATTTACTAAAAATAATTTAATTAAACTATTTTAGCTATATAGGCAGAAACTTGTAATTATGATAGTTATAGCTAGTCATATCATCTACTAAACAAAGACTAAGATTTCACTTCTTTCTTTACATTAACAGTCTTATCTGGCTTCCCATTTGCTGGTTTGATTGTTAATCATTTCTTCTTTCGATCTTGGGTACATTTAGGGCAGTACCACTTGCCTTTGGGCTTAATTTTAAGGTCAACACAAGCGAAATGGAACCACTCAATGGGACAGTCTGGGTTATCACAACCTATCATTTCACCATATGATACTTGATGACATAGGCAATATGTTGGCTCATTGGGGTCTACTGGCATGTCTAGCACATCACTAGGATGCGCCATGCCAGCGACAGAGTCTAGATCGGCATTTTCTTCCTGCTCCTTGGTAGCAATTGCTGCATTTGTCATACCTTTCCTTCCTTGTGCCTTCTTTTTGGCGATCGACCTGCCGTTCGCAACAGCGTCGTCCTCGCTAGAGGCGCCCGCGCGCTTTTTCTTGCCCGTCGACGGCGCGTTCTTCTCGGCTTTATGTTTCTTTCTGCCTTTCTTAACGGTAGTAGTGTTCGTTTCCTGGTCCGCGGGAGTCTGTTGCGCGACACGTGAATTCATTACTTTCTCTTGAATTTCGGACTCGAAACGTGCGAGGTCAGAATCGAGACGCCGTATGTGTTTATCTACCAATTCATACGTTTGTATGGCCAACTGAACCTTATCGTCTCCGTACTCTTTAGCTTTGTTAAAAAGCCCCTGTATTGTATTTACCTTTTCTTTTTTCGTTTCTTCGTCCATTTTAGGCACGTTCGGCAATAATTCATCAGCCATAAGATCGATTGTCCTCATTAGTCCATGCGCCCTGTCGTCGAGATCTCGCATTAACTTAAAATTTCTTTGCAATTCTATAGGTAAGTGCTGAAGACTGTCGAGATAATGCTCCAAATAAAGTGCTGAAGTCATGTTGCAATATTTTGTAATGTCTTTCAGTAATTAGGAATGACTATAAAGTTATAATAAACTGAAACACTGTATTATTCACTTAAATTTTGTATTCACCACACCATCATTGAAATAAATACATTCATTAACAACTGAGAACTTCCGTAACTTATTTTTCATCACAAATAATAAATTTGGAAAAGCTAAAGAAATATTGAACAAACACCGAAGTCTCTAAACCAAAGTGAAAAAAACGAAATTGAATGAACAATTTGCGAACTACGTTTCATTTGACATTGAGCATGTAACCTCCTTTTTTCAAAAACTTCGAGATGTACAACATAGAATACTAACTCTTTTAATTAAGCATTAAGATTAAATTATGTGAACTTAAAAGGAAGTATTTAATTTAAATGTTTTTAGCGATAAAAAAGTTAGGTACATATAAATAACGTAAAGTAGAATGTATAGTTTCCGTTACGATTTATTTATTTTAATAAAGCTAACGAAACGCAACTGTTATTCAAGCGTCGAC
Source organism: Cecropterus lyciades (assembly GCA_002930495.1). Classification (NCBI taxonomy): domain Eukaryota; kingdom Metazoa; phylum Arthropoda; class Insecta; order Lepidoptera; family Hesperiidae; genus Cecropterus; species Cecropterus lyciades. The sequence continues at coordinate 246,976 of MOOZ01004466.1, forward strand.
GTTCCAGAGTGCGCACTGCACGTAATATATATTTGGCGCGTTAATAATGATGTCAATGTACAAACGAATGTAAATTAAAAATACACAACGTAAGTAATAAAACACATAAATATTAAGTTATTTTATGAAATTAGGATCCTAACAGCTTGCATTAAAATATTGGAAATAACGTTGCGAATAATGTTAAATTTCTGTTTGGAATAAACAAAATTGCGGGAATTATGAAATAAGGTCGTCTAATACAAAGTTATTTCTGTGCACTCGGCGGTGATGATGTATTGTTTAATTTAGTTAGTTATTAATCCTAGAAATGCAGTAAATAAGTTATTTACTGTAAAATATTATAATCTAATGCCGCCTGTACACACTCGTCGAGATATCCTGAAGCAGTCCGAGAGCATACGTATGTGTACGAGGTGTCTCTATCGAGTCATTTTTTGCGCCTATTCAAAATCAAATTTAGTGGATAATTCCAACTCAAACATCTCACACACACATTCTACTTCCTTTTATAAAAAATTCTTTACTGTTCTAGCTATCCGCCTTTGGAAGTCCCTCCCTGTATCTATACGAAAGTCTAAATACTCTTTTAAAAATCTTGTTAAATCTCATTATCTCCAGCTCTAACTCAGTCTTTATCTTTGTTATATATACTTACCCTTCTTTAATCAAAACTCCTTTATAATCCTTTTGTCTTATACTGTCGTTTTCCTATCATTTCTTTACTATCTTTGGTTTACTCCCTTAATTTCTTATTTTGCTAACCTAATCCTAAAACTTATTGCACCTTACTTATTCTTATTAATTTAACTAATATCCCTTCCACTCCATAAAATCTATCGATAATTTCGACTTATTATGTATGTATTGTTCGATAAAATTAACGAATAGATAAAAACATCTCAATCAGTTTACATAATTCTAGGTTTATTCATCACACATCACACTCACATATTTATATAATTAGGTTTTACCCAGGGCTCCGTCCGCTTCGGTAACTATCACAAATCACAATAAAGAGTATCCGGCGTTAATCCAGGTCATAAACTGTGTGCAAAATTTCAGCCAAATGGGATAAGTAGATTTTATGTGAGAGTAATAACACATACATCATGACAAACTTTCGCCTTTATAATATTAGTATGATTTGAATTCTCTTTAAATCCCGACTCTGGCCCATTACAAGATAAAAAATTATGTACCTAACTATGGAAGCGGCCACGGCTAGAAATGGAACAAGGAGTATACTTTATTTTAATTTAATTGATTATAAAATATGTCCTAAGTACTTCATCTTATATGATAAGGAGGCAATGATAATAAAAAACACTTGATATATTTTTAATTGTTTTATTATATTAGCAAATAAACAAGTCATAAAATATTTTCTTAAATAGAAATGACGCCATAGTCCGACCGGAGCATATGTATTGCATAATTGCATTGTAATTTTTATATTAATTTTGCAACATATTTGTATTTAATTCAAATTATAAATTCAAAGTGCTAGTTTCGGCGTTTTCTTTTTTATTTGTCATTTTTTTTTGCGTTAAAAAGTAACTCTATATAAAAAACACAAAGCAATTATTTATTGTTCTTTCTGGACTATTATTTTACTTTAGCGATTACAACAACTTGCTTCAGATTTTAACATTAAAAATTATAAACCTTTAAGATATAAAAAATGCAAATAAATAATTAGCGTTGCCAAATTGTGGCAAAATAAAGAGGCGTTTACATAATCTACATATATAAAACATGCTTTACTTCTCTTAATCTATACTTTACACTTCTTATGGCTAATCATGATCATATACGCAAGGTATTATACTACTGCGGTAGGTACTATGCTACAATGCTCACTTCAATCATATTTTGCAACATAAATATTTCCAGGAGAGCAGATTATACAAAAAGTTTAAATACGCATGTTGTATTTGGGAATACTTTAGATTAAATACTTACACCCCTCCGATTTTACGAGTGGTACGTGTTATGTACAAAAGTGACAATTTGTTGATACAGGTGTGACGTAATATTGCTTGTCCAGAGTATCCAACAATCTCCAATGATGTTTAAAGTTTTAACTCTATTATTCATTGCTTACTCTGGCGCAAACTCGATTATACGATTAGCAAATACACATTATAAATGAATTAAAAACTTAAATCTAGCTAGGTACAATTCTACACATTAAGAAAATTTGGTACACATTTCGTTGCTCTTTTCAACATTAATCGTAATAAAACAGTTGCATGGCCTCACCAAGCAACTAAATGTACTGGAATGCACGTTACCGTCAGAAAATGCAAACAGAATCTTTACAAAATATCATAAACATTACATATATGGAATAACTATAAAGTAAAATTGATAGATCGCTAAGATTTCTAGTATGAAATATGTAATATTCCTACGTTTCCTTACTATACAGATACATTTTATTATAAAATGGAAGCTATTGATTTTAACCAATAAACACAATTACATGAGATAATTGGCACTAATTATACAGGTCACAATATCGTATGAAATTACAAAATCTGCCTTTTATTTTATAGGTACACAACAGTAGAAAGTCGTAGGATTATAACACTCATGATCATAAGAATATTGACCACACATCACATGACATCACCAAAAAATACTTTCACGGCAAAAAAAATAAACAGAATTAACACACCTACATAAATTTTCAAATTCATATAGACTAGTAACATTATAATAGAGCAACACATTATTATCCAATCTGTCATTAAAGCATTACGTAAAGTAAATTAAAGATATAATAAAATCTCAAACATGACTTCACAACCGCTAATAAAAGAGATTTTACAAGTAAAAAGATGTTATTCAACAAGCAAAGCACCATTGAAAAAGATTGTGCTTGGGTGGGATTATTCTTGGTAAGGATTGGGTAATTATTATACATAATTTATCATAATTGACTCCCTATATGTAGAGTTCACATTTATCTTATAACAGAACATAGATAATATTAAATTTATTACTGTCCCATTGAAAGGAAAGCCATGTCCTTCATGGTATAAGAAGGAATATATATAATGTAAAAATTTATTATTGCGAACTTAACATTGCGAAGTTTTGATATACATAAATGGATATATAGATAACACTATAATGCCTAACCATTTCTTGTATCTATAATCGTTTCAACTTCATTATAGTTTTTGGTTTAAATAAAAACAAGGTTTCTTGGCCTTAATCACTATTAATGTTGGGTACATTTTAAACAGACATAAGATACATACAAACACTACTCGACACTCCGTTATGTGCCTACAGGAATATTATATTAAGATAATAAGTAATACCACACACGATGCATAAATTTTACGCGCACTCAATCTCGCAACAGTAAACATTCTTACGGTGCGAGATATTCTTACATAATACAAACTATCACAATTCGACATGCATGGAATAGGGCGGTAGAAGGGCCAATATGCTAAACTAATGTCTCATATTTGTCTAGGACGTGACCTTGATTGTTTTCGTCTCCGTGAGAGCGGGAGCGAGGGCGTGCGGTAGTTTCTGCTCCAGCGCTCTTGGCTCGAGTCTTCTTGTCGTGGCCGCAAGTGCATGCCACTGACGATTGCCGTTTCAAAGTTTGAGCTCGGGCTCCAGCCCACTGCGGATCGAGGGACTCGCTCCGTGCGTACATCTGACGTTTATTGCGACCCATAGTCGCATGTGTGAACGACGCACCTTGTCCGCTATCCGAGGACGGACGCATTGACTCACTCCGCATGCAAAGGTTCCCACCGGCGCGGCGGAACGAATCCAAAACCCTCTCTTCGATTTCCTCGATATCCTTCTTCTTAACGAGCCAAATTTCCTCCGAGCCCCGGGTGAAGTAGCTCGACCCCTTACTCACGGAGTACTTCTCTTTATTTTTAAATTTACAAGTCTTAAAATTATTTTGAGTATTTACATCATCGTTGACTTTGTGTACGTTAGTGCGGGCGGGGTCGGGGGACGCGACATTACGGAACGCGGTGCCGTGTGACGGAAACTGGTCTGCGATTTTTGCTCCGAGACTAGGAGAACGGATCGTCACTTCGACGGGCGATGACATTGTTTTAAATTCCGGTTTTATTATCTTCTGTGGCTCGGGCTTTTGAATAACTTTTTCCTCACCAGAATTGCTGTCGCTTCGTTGCCATCTCAGAGATGACAAGTTCCCAGAATTTCGAGTCAGACTTTGCTGTCTTTCGAGAGGTCCTGTAAAGTTTACATGGTGTGCCTCTATAGAAGCACTCTTTTCGGATACATTGCCCAACTCAAAGTGTATGTTATCTTTAAAGGGAGTGGCGGGTGGTGGAAGATCTTCTTTGCTATCAGATCCTAATCTCTCTGTGCGAGAACGCCCTCGGACTGATCCAGGGCGAGAGAGCCGCCCCGCACTAGCGCTCGCATCTTCAGCGGCTTTTTCGAATTTCTTTATTTTATCTCCTACGCCATTAGATTCCTCATTTTTTGCAACGTTATCCGAAGCATTCCCCACGGGCTCAGTCTTGTTCAAGCTACCGTTTTCATCGTTACAATTTTTAAATTTATTTATATCATTACCATCTGAAACGAGTGATAATTTTTCACTTTTAATCGGGATATCCTTTCCTGCTCCAGCATCCTTTTTATTTTTAGACAAGAATATATTCTCTTCTGTAATCGAATTTCCTCTGTTTAATTTAAATGCTGAAACAGGAGGCGACGTTACTTCTTTATTTGGCGGAGGCGAAGTGATTTGATTTTTGAATGGCAACGAAGCCATATCTTTCTTAGGCGGGGGAGATAAGACTTTATTCACGGGCGGAGGAGACGTGACTTTTGGAGGTGAAGTGTTTTCCTTCTTGGGTGGCGACGGTACATCCTTTTGCGGCGGCGACAGAACCACCTCCTTTTTCGGCAACACCTGTTTCTTTGGCGACGACGTTTCATTTTTGGGCGGTGACGCGGTAACCGCGTTAGTGACTTTCGGGAGCGACACGTCCCGTTTCGGGGGAGTGATTTCTTTAACTGGGGGCGACTTCGCCTTACCGACCTCTACCTTCGCCTTCTGCTCTATATCGCGACTGAGGAACGACGAGTTGCGGACGTAGCACTGATCGTTCTCGACGGACGGAGTGCGTACGGGCTTCGCTTCGATGGTGTCTTGCCGCGCGTGTTCGCGTACCGATTCCGGTGGGCTGTCGCCGTCCACCGTGTTCGTCCGCTCGGGTTTGATCGTGATCGCGACGCGCTCGCCGCGGTCGGGCGATCGGTCGGGCGGTCGGTCGGGCGGTTGCGGCGGTTGCGGCGGTTCGCGGCGCGGCGAGGCGCGACGTCACGCGCGGGACTCGGTCCACTGGTCGGAGTCGTCGGAGTCGGTGTCGGCGCCGGACTCGCTGTCGCTGAGCTCGACGGCCACGCGACGCGCGAGAATCGACGCCACGTCGAGGAATGCGGGCGCGCCGCGCAGCGTGTCGTAACGACCAGTGTTCTCGTCGCATCGTTTCTCCACTTTGCGTAATGTTATACCTATTGAAATTTTTAAATTGATTAATTATTAATTCGCGTAATTTAACTTCATAAATTGACTGCCTATACATATTTTTAGACGTTTGTTGTCATAGTATGTTGTACTTGCTTCTTTTCGTATAGACTGTATACGCATATATCACATATAAATGTAATGCAGTATCCATCTATCTGTCACAGATGGATATCTGTGTGACTTACTTGTTATTGAGATCTGGGCAAATAATCTAAATAAATCATTAAAAAATATTGGTATTAACGTTTTATAGGTTTTATATACTATACTAGACTACTTAGTAGAAATTTGATAATTTCTAATTCATATAACATCACATCACACGAAAAAACACAGGAAAATAAACATCTATATGGTACATTTCTATGATATTCATTCATTTATATGGTACATTTTTTGATGGATAGGAAAGAAGCTCTTATTTATTGTTAAGAAATTGTTAAAACAATTAGTAAGTACATGTTATTATTATTATTATTATTCGCCGCTATTTAACTTGTCTAAAACTAGACACTGAAATTACCAGCTGTCGCACCTTACCAATTTGTTTTAATGTATTTTTATAGGTAAATACTCACCATCGCGTATAGCCTTGAGTAAGTCCGAGCGCGGATCCGGCTGTGGCTCGGGCTGCGGCCGAGGCGGCTTGAGGGCGGAGGCGCCGCGGGCGAGCGCTCCGGGCGACGGCGCTCGCGGGCGCTCCGCCGAGTCCCGCGCACAGCCGTCGAGCGGCGGGGGCGCCGGGGGCGCGGGCGGCGGTGTCGGCGCCCGGGGTGCTACGGCCTCCTCTGAGGACATCATACCTGTGAAGCGAATGTTACTCGTTAAGTACGTTAGCATTAAAAATGTCGCATATATTCAGTAGTAAGAAAATCTCACGTGGATAGTGTATCTACCCATTACATTTTGTGTAGGGCCTAAAAAAAAAAGCTAGACTTAAAGATAGTAGCACATTTCGCTATTTGATTCCAATTGCACTTCATTCACGCCTATTCCTAATATTTAAAGTTTTGGTTTAAGGATGTGATGTGAGATTTATGTATGACATTAATAATAGCGGTCAACTTTGAATTAACCAGTTACACTAAATAATCGCTTTAGGAAGCGAGTAGTGTAGAGTAATAAAAAGAAACAAAAAATAACAATTCACATACACGGTATACTACGTTTTTTTTATAAGAATGAAATTTTATGCACAATTTGTCAGCAAACAAAAGATGTACATATTCACATTGCGATAGTGATCACTTAAAATAATGAACGAATTTTGAAACTTGTCACATAAAAAGCAACTGCACAATCGCACTCATACCGATAACAGCGTGCATGTGGTCGAGATGGGCGTCCAGCGCGGATCTGTGGGGCGGCGACGCACCGTTCATGGCGACGGTGGCTTCGGGCGGCGGCGGCGGTGGAGGCAGCGACGACCTAAACATTAATAAGTAAAATACAAATAAAAATAGATTTCGTTTAGATTACTCCCATTTTAAATGGCATAATAATATATACAGCGTATTGGCCAAACAGTTATATCACACGCTCGAGCTGGCCACCAGGTACGGAACATGGGTAGTCTCTAATGTATCTTATGCGTTTTTTTCTAAGCTGGTGTTAACGTAGGTTGGTTGGTATGGTTTTTTTAAGCTTATGTATCTGGTGGAACATGAAAGAGTCACTACACGGCGAGCCGGTATTTCCTAATTTATAATATCTTGTGGAACTCGGAGTCTCGTATGGTGTTTTCTATGCTAGTGTTCCTGGTGGAACACAAAGCATTTCGTATTTTTTTTATACTGTACTGATGTATTTGTTGGGACATGGTGTGTATCGAATGGGCTTTTTATAATCTAACCATGTTCCAACATGGGGAACTCTCGTATGTTTTCTAATCTGGTGTACCTCATTAAGCACAGTGACTCTGATACATATCGTATGTGTGTTATCGGGGAGTTTTCTATATATTCTCAGCTGGTGTACCTCGTTGAACACGGTGACTCTAATATTCATCGTATGTTTATCGTTATCAAAGCCTGTGTACCAGGTGGACGTAGCGTCGAGCAGCGTTTGAACATGGTGACTCTAATATTCATCGTATGTTGATCGTTATCTAAGCGGGTGTACCTGGTGGGCGTGTAGTCGGGTGTGGCGTCGAGCAGCGTTCGAACACGGTGACTCTAGTATTCATCGTAGGTTGATCGTTATCTAAGCGGGATTACCTGGTGGGCGTGTGGTTGGGCGTGGTGTCAAGCAGCGTTTGGACATGGTGAATTTAATATTCATCGTTATCAAAGCCTGTGTACGAGGTGGACGTGGACGTGTACCGTTTGAACACGGTGACTCTAGTATTCATCGTATGTTCATCATCATCTAAGCGGATG
>MOOZ01004466.1:308213-319655 GCA_002930495.1 Cecropterus lyciades
ATAAGTACTTCCTTTAATATAGGTACTAGAGTTAATTTGTAAATAATTTTAACTATGACAGTTTAAATACGGTACGGTGGCCTTCCATTCATATTGTATTCAAAAAATAAAATGCACATTAATATTAAAAGTTATATAAGTGATTAACTGAAGTATGATTAAGGCATAGATCTGGTGTCATTGTTTTTTTTTTTATCAGATTGTAATAGCAAACGAGAATACAGTCCACCTGATGGTGCGTGGTTACTGCCGCCCATGGACATCTGTAAACAAATTAATATACAACAGGGGTTCTATCTGAAGTCGATCACAGATGTGTTGCTACTCCCGAGGACTGAGGTGGTCGCCTCATACATAAATGAGCCGGCAACCACACCCTTCCAAAAAAGGCTAGAACTGCTTCACGCTAGAAATAGGTGTGGCGGTGGCACATCCCCGTTCGAAATACACTGGTTCTACCACCTGTATGGCTTTTGTTGTAAAATAGTAAAGAAATATATATATTATAAAAAAAAATCATATACCATGTATGCTCAGCCGCAGGAAGACCAAAAAACTTAAACGCGAAAGAAAATTGTATTTTAGATTTTGGAGTGGGTGGACATTACCCTTTTAGACATCCGCCAACCCTGGGGATGTCTAAGAGTCTGAAGTCCTTCGACACCTTTTATTGCTTCATATATTTGACTCTGAATAGGGAGGTAATTTTCAAAGTCGCAGGTTTTAGGTACAGTCGATCACCGTTCATTTTATATATTCCTTTGAGGACTAAGCATGAATGACTCTGTATAACTACATTTAAAGCATAACACAACTGGTTAATGAGCATCATACTATCATTTTAAATTCTACTACCTCGGTATTCAGTTGTAAACAGTATCGTTATTCTGGCGACATCTTTACATTGCAAAACATTGATATTTTGATAACATTTGATTCAAGAACATTATATGATTCAAGTATCATGTTACCTAATAATGTATGACCTTAAGATATTGGAAGCAACAACANNNCGACACAGGAGAAAATCCTAGTGTAGGGCTATGAGTGTAGAAAGCGTTTATGTTTAGTAAGAATGTATTTAGAGTGAAATCTTCAATGTATTCAAAGAAAAAAAGAGTGTTGGCATATAATGTGTCGTGTATCGTGGGTCGAAATAGCACCATTTATTTCCTCTTTTCCCATGGGTGTAGTAGGAGGCCACTATGAGACAAATCCAGGAGATTTTGCAGCAACGTCTTTCTGTGTAACATTAATACCTACTGCTGTCACCAATACGCATATCAGACGTGGTGACCATTGACAAAACCCCCATAATGGAAGGCCTATGTCTAGCAGTGGATGTGGGGTCGTAACCAATTTCAATGATGTATATAAAGCACGGAAAAGAAACTTATGGAGACAAAACAAGATATTTTTATGTTTGTAAATAAAATAAGACATATGATTAAATCTATCCGTAATACAATCGCGCAAATGGTAAAACTTAACAAAAAATTAATAACGTTTATCAAAGAAGGAACTTTGTTTTTGCCGACAATTTTACAATTAGGTATTGCTAATTTATTATGAAGGGAAAAAAATTTAGCCTGCTACTTCTTCGCGTTGATAATATGAAGCTAAAAACAAAGATAAAATATTTCGATCTCTGCCATGCCAGCTATAAACAGATAATAAGATTTGTTGAGTTAAATTTATTACCTTTAATTTACCTCACTAATAAATGAGGTGACCATCTTAGTCCTCGGGGATACCAACGCATCTGTGATCAACTTCAGATAGAACTCTTGCTCTATATAAAGTTGCTTATATATTTCCATGGGCGGCAGTAACCATTTACCATCAAGTGCATTGCTCGTTTGCTACTTCAGTCTGAGAAAAAAGCCTCGTATACTAAAACGAATGGTATTTATCGAGATATATCCGTTAAGCTATTAATAAATAAGCTATGTATAAATAAGGTTAAACACAGTAACCATATCTCGTTCAATTCAGATGTTGCTGCGGATAGCATCGGATCAATACCTAAAATCATGTAATAGCATTGTCAAAGCGATTATGTAAAAATTACAAAATTGAGTTCAATCGGGCAATAGAAGCTAGCTAATTAAAAGCTTTTGAAAATAAGGTAGCCATTACTCATTCGAGATTTACGAGGTTTACTTTTACGTCGCCGAGCCCACGCGGGTCGTGATGCCGGTTTGACACGAAGAGGATTCCAGGTTCTATACCCGGACAGGCAGATCTCTAAATGATTAAGATTCCAAAACAGAAATCCAGGTGTTGGTCACTGGCACCCGCGACATAGGAAAGTTTAGAAAGCGTAAAAAGTACTAATTTTGATGATATGTCGTTCTTTGTGACAGTCTACAATAGAATTTAATCCCACAGTATATACATATTGCAATATTACATACAACGGACGCTCGTTATATAATATGTTAATTAACAAGTAACCCATACACCTACAGTAGAGGCTTAACTTTTGTGCAATTGTTTAGCATTGAGATTCCGTTCACTAATATTTGGGTAATGACGTAGCTATCTACGAAATGTATTAGTATTGTGTACTTCGCAAAAGTATTTGTTTAAATTTTTCGCGGTGTTAGTTGCTTATAGTTGCCTTCTTAGAAGTTTTTCTTGGGTATCTCGAAAAACGGACAGTATTGTGTTATGTTGCTGCCTTCCATGAATAATAAACGACACAACACTAACTGTATCCTTACGCACCGAACTTTGCATTATTTGTGATTCACATAAACTAACCACTGGATTGACGTGGAAACCTAAAAAAAAAAAAAGAACTAGACGTAGGGTAGAAAGTTTAATCTACCACTATTGCTTGTCAACGGTTCCTCCCTGCCACAGCAGTTTCGCCGTGACCACGATCCATGTCACTGGGTCGAAATATCGTCAAAAAGAAAGAAATATATATACCCATATATGTAGAGCTATGCTGTTCATGATCTAGATTTACAGAAATAGAAATATCCCTATATTTCTATTTCTGTAAATCTGCGAAGAGAACTAGCGAGAGAGGATAGAAGGTATTGAATACGATTAGAAAATTGACAATTTTATCAATGTGATCTCTTGTGATTGTGATGCTTATTGTTTGAATTAAAAGTAAAAGAGGCCCTTTTATATTTTGAGCAATAAGCATTATACAGCTTAAAACTTTATATCAATTAAAGATAGGTTACGTCGCATTTAATTTGAGTGATTTTTATAAGATGTTTTCCATATCTTCATTTCCGGTTTATTTAGAATATTGGATGCAGTTTCATTATTCATTAAAATATTAATAATTGCAGAATCAAAAGTTTAAACTAAAATAATTCACACAATGACCAGAATATTTGAAATAACTCCTCCTATTTAATTAAAGGAAAACCCGTTTATCTAAGTTGATAATGAGTTCTCACGTAGCGTCAGTTACGTATTTATTAATCCTTTGTTCTTTCCTATCTAAACAATTTGAGCCGTTGAAAGGTCCTTTATCATCTTTGGGTAAAGGAGTTGGGTGTTGTATTTCGCAGCACTATCGACTTACAAGACCGTTCATTATTTTCTAGATAAGAAACATTTTGTCACTTTGTTTTAACTACGCTTACAGGAAAATTAGGTCCTTGTTAAGTCATATTTTCCTCGAAAGTCAAATGCTATCAAAGCAAACTCGACAATTTTCAAAATAAGTAGTTACGTGGAAATTATTACTTGCTTATTTAGCGAATGTCAGTTGAACAAAATGGCTACACAATTTTATCTGCCTGTATCACTGCATTGTATTTTAATGTTAGATCCCTCATGTGTTCTTCTCGTTGTATTGCAGGCAAAGGAGATATTAACCAAGGAGTCGAACGTCCAAGAGGTGAAATGCCCGGTAACGGTGTGTGGGGACGTGCACGGCCAGTTCCACGACCTGATGGAGCTGTTCCGCATCGGCGGTCGCTCGCCGGACACCAACTACCTGTTCATGGGCGACTATGTGGACCGCGGCTACTACAGCGTGGAGACAGTCACACTGCTCGTTGCACTTAAGGTTCGTTCAGTTATTTTGAGTCAAAACGGTGATAAATATCTATTTACTGTATTGTTGCACGTTTTTATCAGGTAGAACGAGTATTGTTCGATCGGGAACACAGCTTGACAGTAGATATTCTTCAGGATCTGCTTCTTAAATCACACCAATTTCGTCTTCTCTTTCCGTTAAATGTGTCGAAGTTGTCAGATCATAAATATGACCAAATAATAGTTAATCCTTCTACTCAATATTTACATCGTTAAATTGTGTTACGTTAATGAAATTGGTTATATAGCCGAGAAAATCTTTATATTATAATAAGGCTATCTTATGGTCTATCCTGGCGCGTCCGTAAAGTCTTCTACCGGTAATTCAATAGGCAGTATGCTTGTGACGTCGTTTTGGAACCCTCGTGTGATACCAATCCAATGCAAAAGAGACAATGGAAAATTAATTATTCCTACAAAAGGCGTCAAGCCTCCCGTTCTATTTCCATTGTGACATTTGTCGCATAAGATCTCAACTGACGGTAAACTTCTTGTTGCTTGTTCGATGTAAGTTAACTTTGTTTTCAGTACCGGATATGCTTTCCAATGTTTTTAGATATTGTTTATCGTGTACATAATCAAGCAATGTTGAAGCATGTCATTCAAACAATCTTATCGGATATCTATAGAACGATAATGGATTATTTCTTTATTTTTATTATTATTTAATATTCATAAAAGTTTCAATGTTTGACCGTAACGTAATGACTCATTCATAAAAGTTACTTCTATATCACTAATTATGAAAGGTCATAGAATCTGTATGCTGGTGTTACCGTCACATCTTTTGCTATGGATATGATTAGCACCTATTTCGATGGAATGGTTTTGATGCAGGTTGACTTACACATGACGCTACTGTCTTAGTTCTCGGAACTAGCATAGCATCAGTGATCAGTGGTAGTTTGAACCTATGGTCTTTATGAAGTTAAGTGCAGACGTCCATGGACGGAAGTTCAAATTTACCTTCAAATGAACCGCTTAGTACCTCGATACATAGAAACTGTTCATTTAATATAGAACTTATAGTGGCCTTTTAAAATGGCCTTAAAATACACAACCCCATTCTAATATTTCATATATTTTATGTCATTTCAACGCAGGCCACCGTGGATCGTTAAACCAACATGCCACGTAATGTTACTTTATTAACGTGTAGCTTAGTCATTTACGCGCTTATGTAAGTAATTAAAACTAATTGCGAATAGTTTCAGTCGTTTCCTAAAATGGGGCTTAGTTTTATAAACATTAATGTCCTACCGATGGGATTGTAAACTTTTAAGAGGGTTTGAGTGAACTTTGTTTTTAAGATAGCTAGATAAGAAATGGTAAATGGTTTTCTTGAGATATCCCTGAAGATATAATGAAAAAAATTCAGACGATGCTTTGAATCGAATTCGAAAGGTTCGTGTACCTTGGTGTACATTGGACGCATACGTTTTTCATACTGACTGCTATTCATGTAAATAATTTATAGGAGGACGAGCCCTTCCTCTAATTGCCGTTAGTCTTATTTAACAATAACCCTTCCTCTTATTGTTCGTTATTATTCTTTCGAAAATCTGTAAATTAAACGAATATAGTTTCATACATATAACTATGGTGAAGATTCTACATTGGGAGTATAAAGCTATCCTTATTCGGTTCTACGACCCGGCAATCTTGCATATCACAGGAGTACAAGAGTAAAAGAAAAGTACTTATATTCCTGCTCGATGCATTAGTGAATTATGACGAACACATGTCTGTATTGTCTCGCAGGGTGTTGCCAATTTGTGATTGATGAATGTGGTACCAAAGATATTTAACATTATCCAGGTATTTGGATTAGTTTTGCGAATCGTCAAATAAATTTAAAGGATCTAACATCCTAAATGTTAGGTCATCACCCTTGCTTAAATTTGCATTGTCTGTAAATATTGTCGACCTCTTTGACCCCAAAAGCAAACGAGACCTGACTGCAGTTGTTTGCTATTTTGTTTTAAATACTGTTTATTTAGTATGGTTGAACTGAAGGTCGAACGATCTATGATTTTATTATTTTCAAAATCAATTCTCTTATCATCATTAATGATTCCTTTTATCTTTGTATTTTTATCGATATCTTGAATGGTGGGTTTATGAATAAAATAACTTTGATAATCTAATATAGAAGGCTTTCGTAAATCAGAAACAGTTTATTTAAAAAAAAAGGCTTTTGTGTTGCTGTGTGGTTCTGGTATCATTGTGTTCGTGATTTTGTTTTATGTAGTTTGATATTTTGCATTGGTGAGACAGATGACAATATTTTTATTTTATTTAATCGTAATCTTAATTGTTAAACAGAAAATGTCAATGCAGACATTAAAGATCTGTAGATATTTGCACACACTGTCGCAGTGTTTGTACAGTGTCACCCACACGGCAAAATGAATTAATTGACCTATGGGTCTGATTTGATTTCAGTTAATCATCTATTGTCTTTTTTATTTTATTTTAATCAATTGGCAAATAAGGTGGTAGATCGAGTATGGATAAAGCGAGGTGGCTACCAATTTCTAGCGCGAAGCAATTTTTGTGATTCGGTGGAAGGGCGTGGTTCAAATCAGGCGGCCATCTTAGACCTCAGGAGTTGCATCGCATCTGTGATTGATTTCAAATAGAATCCCTGTTTATATGAAGTTGCTTGTGGATGTCCGTTGACAGCAGAGACTACGTGGTCTCACGTAACATAAAAAAGTAACAAAAACGATGACACACGAAAATTTTTGCACCCTTTTAGCAGTGACATCTCTGTACACCCTACCTTATATCATATGAATTGCAGTGACTTCATAAAATTAGGTAGACGCACGTCAGCACGCTAGAAGTTATAATTTCTTCACTGATTTTACCAATTGGTTCATAATCGATCGACCTACTGGGCAACGTTCTATTCCATTTTATTGGGTTCCACGCAAGATCGCAAAGCCGAAGTCGCTTACGTGAGAGCGGGGTGCCTTATCGTCGGTATCTGCGATAAAGTTCGGTCACTGTTTGTGTTCGTTTATCTCGCCAAGATTGCTGGCGTCGGTTCACTTTCGCAAATGAGCCTCTTCAGCGTTAGGTCACCGTTCTCAAGATATGCGGCTGCAAATCATGAAGTTTATGTATGTTTATGACGTTGCGTATTCCGATGATTATGCCACGGATATACATCTAATACTTAACATTATCAACGTCAAGGTCATGGTCGTTAATGTATATGAAATGACTTACAAACGCGATATAAAGCTGTGTTCTGATTTGATGGGTGTAAAATACTAAAAACGCGAGGCGTTCCAATTTAATTGTCGTTAATAACAAAGTATTTTTGTACGACCTTAGGTAGTAGACATATCCTATTTGGTGTTGACTATAATTTTAATGGGTGACAAATACTACTTATTAACAGAGGCTATGCGAATTTGTTATATAAAATAAAAATAAAAAACTTGTCTAAAATCCAGGGCCGAAATCTTCCCTCTCTTCAAGCCCAGGATGAAAAAAAATTCAGAGACACGCCGACCTTTTTTTTGACGCCTCCTTCTTAACAGAGCTATAGCTACACCCATAGTTTCAATGTTTCAATGCAATGCAATGTTGTCAATGTTATGATTACAAAAAGTAAAATTGATACACATATTTTATTTTGCCAGCATACTATGAAAAACAACTTTTTTAATAAACTTAGAGTCGTTTATACTTTTGCAATTTCAATGTCAAAAATATAGTTTCGTGCAAGTTTATCTGTATAATGCTCATTAAACAGTCGAGATTGCCGTTTTTAATTCGAGTCACGTCGACGATTTCCTCCCGGGCTAGTCCGATAGCAAAATGATGATATTGCTCGTACTAAACAAATGTTTTCAAATAACACGATGCAATATAATTACTGTACTTGGTTATAGTCGACAAATCTGCGACGCTATTCTTGGCGAAGCGTTATTTCTCCAATATTGTTAAGGAAAGATCTAATTTCAGCAGTCATATTTTGACAGACAATTGGCTAGCTACATACATCTCAAAGACTTCAACGATATTCGTATTTCAGACAAAAACAAGTCAGATAGATGTACACCATCATTCCGTGGGATATAATCTTCACGGAGGAGTGATTATGTCGTTAATTTCCTTTCTTAAAACTTTAGAAAAGCTAAGATGCTATACGGTGCTATATGGTATATAAAATTTATCTCGCCAAAGCATTTTCTCCAAAATACAAAGTTGAAAGTAATGCGTCTTTATGAATTCTAAGCACGCAAAAAAACAGGTCGTATGCTTAGTGATGTAACCTGATCTATGACAAGGAAATTCTTTGCACTTATTAGTTTGTGTACCCGAACAACTTTACACTTGATTTTTTTAGATAATTTCTATACTAATATTGACTAGAATAATGGTCATAATTGTTGTTTTTCACCTTTGTTCTGGTTAAGTCTTATCTGTTGTTAAATGAACTCTGTTGTCGTCGGTTCTGGTTTTGTCTAGTTCGATTTGGTATGGTCTTCTCTAATCTAGTTTTATTTGGATTGTCAATGTTACTATTCGTTTCGGTACTCGGGAAACTTTACACTTGATTTTAGATGATTTCTATACTAACATTGACCCGAGAGCAAACAAACAAACCAAAGGTCAAGTCATGTGATATTTGTTGTTGTTTGAATTTTGATCTTGATCAGTCTCTGTTGTAATGTGAACTCTATTGTTGTCGATTTTATTATCGTAACATGGTCAATGTCAGGTTAGGTCATATTTGTTGTTGTCTGACGTTTGATCTGGTTATGTCTAATCTGTTGTTATGTGTCTATTGTACTCTATTGTCGTCGTTTCTAGCATTGTCTAGTTTGATTCAGTCATGTCTAATCTTGTTTGATCCGCTTTGTCACACAAATGCCGTTATTAATGGGGATTAAAATGCGATGTCTAGCAACTTAAGCATAACTTACACTTCTTCCCCATAAGAGATGGTATAACTCTTTGTGGTTCGACTCCCGAAGCACCACCGCCTCATCTAATTCTGTTAAATAACAGCAGTGTTATGCATTGCTATGTTCTGGTATGAAGGGTGTGGTAAGGAAGATATACTTATCCGAGGCGTTTCAGCTTAATCCTCAGGTGTAGCGACCCATTTGTGGCTGACCTAAGGTAAGGCTCTGATCTTATCTAGGGTTGATTACAGATGTTCATGGGTGGCATTGGCCTCTTATTATAAGATGGACTGTATGCTCGTTTGCTACTTCTACATATATTTATATATAAAAATGTGATGGTGTCTGTCTGTTACTCAATCAAGCAAGAACCACTGGTCCAATTAACATGACACTTTGCATGGAACGAGCTTATTTACCTGGTCAACCATATTTTGCACTATTTGAAAATGGCGCCTATTTTTATGTCCCGTAGCGAAGCACGGGTAGGTACTTCAGCTTATCAGCTAGTTTTTTTTTATTAGATCAAAGTAGCAAACAAGCATTCGCTCCACCTGATGGTAAGAGGTTACTACCGCCCATGGACATCTGTAAGCAACTTCGTACAGAACAGTGGTTCTATGTGAAGTCGATCACAGATGCGTTGCTACCCCCTAGAACTAAGGTCGGTCATATATAAATGAGCTGGCAACCACACCCTTTCCATCGAAACACAAGAAATGCTTCACGCTAGAAATCGGTGTGGCGGCGGTACTTCCCTGTGATGTGGTGAACTACAGTGGTTCTACCCCCTGTAAATTATATAAAAAAGACGTTCTATAACCAATTTCTATAACTATAACTATAACCAATTTCTTTACGTGTCCGTCGTTGGCAAATGTTACACATTTAGAAACGATTGCTTATTTACCCAGTCCGCTTTGTAGTCAAAGCATTGGATCTTAATTTGTTTTGATAACACCTATCACGGCGTCAAGGTCGACGCGTGTGCTCTTTGGAATAGACAGTAAATAGTTTCGCTCTATCCGTGTTTTATCGTCGAATCGCGTTTAATTATATAATTAGCCGGGAAAAACATAAATATTACGATAAGATCTAGTTGATTTGTTGAACCATCTTTAAAAGACGTAAGTTGCAAAATATTGTTTGCATTGGTTAAGGGTCGGATATTTTTGGACGTCTAATTTTAAAAAGAAAAAATGGTCCAAAAGGCATTTAGTAAATGGCAATAATGGCAAATATAATATAAATAAAAAAATATAATAAATAACATTTAGACTTTATAAGACACTATTTTTTTTTAATATATTTTATGAAAAAGACTGAAAAGATAGTATCTCTTCATCTTTTTTTATTTATGTCCATTTCTAACTGACTACAAAAGGTAGTTGTTTGTACACGCATATACATTTATAAACGTTGAAGTTTGCTTTGTATTAAAATTGTTTCTTATTCTGTTTTTTATAACGAATGAATGAATGATATTTAGTTGTACCATTGTTCATTTGCAGGTTAGATACCGCGAAAGAATAACTATCCTCCGCGGCAACCACGAGTCGCGTCAGATCACCCAAGTGTACGGTTTCTACGACGAGTGCCTCCGCAAATACGGCAACGCGTCCGTATGGAAGCACTTCACGGATCTGTTCGACTTTCTGCCGCTGACCGCGCTCGTGGACGGTCAGATATTCTGCCTGCACGGCGGCCTCAGCCCGTCGATCGACACGCTTGACCACATCAGGGCCCTCGACCGCGTACAAGAGGTGCCCCACGAGGGGCCCATGTGCGATCTCCTGTGGAGCGACCCCGATGACAGGTGGGATTTTTTAAATTATTTTTTGTTAATGAATTAATTATGTATGTGTAATGGTGTGATTGCACCTATGTGTAGGTGCAATCATGTTTAGATGTAGGTGTCGGTAGCAATTAAATAAATTTTAATTTTGATTCAAATGAACCCTCTTTTACCGATAGGTTTTATGTAGATTTATACACATGAATTTTAACTATAACTAAGAACTGAACAATTTTGTAATGGCAATCGATTTCGTAATTGATTGCGATTACTAAATTGTTTAGTTCCTAAAGTTTAATTTAAAGTCATTATAAATGTATTCAGGCACACAGAAACAAATAAATAGGTCAACGAGAAACAAAGTAAATTACTTATTTGATAAATTACTTTATTCTATAACACCGTTATAAAAAGTGTGAGTGTTATATAAGTGTTTGTGTTAGTAGAAAAGTAATATTTAAAATGTACATTAATATTGAAACATAATCCTTATAGCACAGAGAAAATTGCAAGTGTAATATGTCTTGCAAGCGCTTGTCAGTGTTCACAATGTATACATTTTACAAATCTATGTATCATACAAATATATATTCATATGTAATACTAGCTGCGCCCCACGGTTTCACCCGCGTTTCTTAGTTACTACAA
>MOOZ01004466.1:319834-335821 GCA_002930495.1 Cecropterus lyciades
ACCTGAAAAGATAGATATATGCTGTCGCTGACTTTTTTTTGAATGATGATATATAGCCTATAGCTTTCCTTGATAAATGGGCTATCTAACACCGAAAGAATTTTTCAAATTGGACCAGTAGTTCCTGAGATTAGCGCGTTCAAACAAACAAACAAACTCTTCAGCTTTATAATAATAGTATAGATGAAAATACCTACTTTAATCAGGTTATTAATATCATAACAGTGTTGTTTATTTATAAACAAAGCGATAAACATATTATACATTCGTCTAGTGAACGTTCTCAAAAAGCTTTTATATTATAAATAGCCTCCATGCATAAAGCATTTGCAGAAATGTCAAACTCGGATAAAATTAGCGGTCCCGACTAGCAGGTAACACGCGAACGCTTTCAAACATTTATCGATTGGTAAAAGTCATTTTAGCGATGAATATCAGACCCAAATATGTGATAAGCTAAATACCTTAGGGGCTAAGGGATTTCGTTCTATTATTTGCGTTATATATTTCGTAGTTATTAGGAACTACTCATAAGAGTATTGAGAATACTTTACAATTATATATCTGTCCGTATTTCACCTATCGGCTTGAAGAGCAGCCTGGTGGAATAATGCTCCAGCCCTGCCTCAGTTTAAATTTTCATCAAATTAAAGTAGCAAAAGAACATGTATCCACCTGATGCTAAGTGATTACTGACGCCCATGGACCCTGATAGCAACTTCATATAGAACAGGCTTTCTATCTGAAGCCGATCACAGATGCGTTGCTACTCCCGAGGACTAAGATGGTCGCCTCATATAAACGTGACCAAAACCAAAGCTTTCCATCGAAACGCAAGAACTGCTTCGCGCTAGAGTGGGTGTGGGTGTCATATCTCCCCTGTCGAACTACAATGGGTAGAACCATTGTAGTTCAACCAGTAAATAATAAATAATTATAAAGCTTCCTACATTCATAGTCCCAAACCAGGATTTTCTTATGTGTCGTGAGTGCCATGGACACACACGAAGCCCCGGACTCAGAAGAGAAATCTAAATTCCTCATTCAGATATCTGTCTGACCGGGGTTTTAACCCAGAACCCACTGCGTGTCAGACGGTAAACATTTCGCCTTGTGGGTCGTCGTCCGTAAGAACTGTGTACATGTTTTTATACCGTCGACTAGTATAATTAATAATTATTTATTATCAAATTATATAAGTAAAAAATATGTATTGATAACATGTATTGATGGAATATTAAACACTTAAACCTGTTTCATTGTAGACACGTAATTAATAAGATATTACGCTCTCATTTTGGTATGGAATATTAGATATTTGTAGCATCATTTTTTTTCTAATACTTTACTTCTTTCTCGTATTCTTGTTAATATAATTTCTATGTAGAAAATATAAAAAAGCAAGTTTATTTATTAGTACTTCAAAGGAATCATTAGATATTCTTAAAGCTCTGCGCCTATCAGCAGTAGGTTAGTGCGTGATCCTATAGCACGTCGCAAAATTTTATCGTAATACAGTCCACTAAACCTCCTTCGAGTTCGAAATCCTACATTTCTTTAGTAAAATTGTGAACAAATTAATAAAATAATCTGGATAAAAATATATCTATTTGCTTAAATTGTTTTTTTGTGAAACCAATAACAAGAATTGAACGTTTAATTTTGCTTACATTGCACAATCGTGATGTTTGCGGTGCATACGCACGTAAAATAATTAGTGGCATCCTCGTGCGAAGTAATTAGTACCCGAAGCGATAATTCGAGGACGTGCTACAGATTTGCTTCATTATCACGTCGCCTTGGTGATCATCGCATCACTTATGCCGTATATTATCGTGATAATTTAAATATTTCTTTGTGTCAATAGTTTTTGTAAATAAACTTGATGTATGTAACAAAAACTTATAAGAATGTGTAAAGTGCTGCAACATCTTTACATCCCGCTAGGTTATTTCCGTGGCTCTGTCCGCTTCGGTCATGTTTAGCATGGTAATGAGTATCCCATGTGTTAATACAGGTCATAAACTACCTTCGTGCCAAATTTCAGCGATCCTCGAGCAGTAGTTTTTGCAAAAAAAAAGAAGTAACATTAATACATCCGTACAAACTTTCGTATTTATAATATTACTAAGATAAGATTGCTTAGAGAACGATGCTTTCCGACAACCTGAGATGTTTTAATAAATACTTCACCAGATTCTTCTATATATAAATACTACATAAATACTATAAATGCGAAAGTATGTGAGAATGTACGCGTTACTCTTTCACGCAAAAAACTACCGATTGGATTTATATGAAATTTGTCACACAGTTTATGACCTGAATTAAACATATAGGATACTTTTTGTCGTGGTTCATGACCTAAGCGGACGCAGTCGCGGGGAAAACTTCGTAATACATATATTTATACTCGTGTAACCATAATAGTTGAATTAATATGCAACTTTTGTAGGTACATTATTACACTTAGAGGAAATTGGATTAACATGTCAGTGGGATTTACACTACAACCTTTTATCACGAGGAAAAGTTACGAGTATAAGATGATTTATAACAATAAATAATACCTTCATAAGATCACTGAATAAGAATGTGATATACCCTAAATATAATAATACTCTGTCGGTTATTCGGCTATACAAATTCTCTGAATAAAATACGTCGTATCTCTTTGAATATTCTCGACGACCCGCGTGGCGGAGCGGTCACAATACCGGTCTGCCACGCAGTGGGTCCCGGGTTCGATCCTCGGCCAGACAGACATCTGAAAGATGAGTTTAGATTTCTGTTCTGGGTCTGGGTGTTTGTGTATTCGTCTTTGTGTGTCCATGGCACCCACGACACAGGAGAAAATCCTACTGTGGGGCTATGAGTGTAAAAAGCGTTTATGTTTATGTTTAATAACGAAGAAGACCAAATTCATGTTTTGCTGTTAAAAATTTGGATGCATAATATAGATAGGAACAATTTGTCGATTGAGTAGTATGTAAACGATGCACACGAATGAGCCTTCCGATTTGCCTTGCTGAAAACGGACGAGTATCGGGTCAAATACCAAATACACACGAGTACGTTGTGTACACAGAGTACTCGTGTCTATTCGTCTGTGTTCGGCGAATATGTCAATAAAGCTTCAGAGATCAGGAAATTAACATATTTTGTTTGTGTTGTTACAGAGGCGGATGGGGCATATCTCCTCGCGGCGCGGGCTACACGTTCGGCCAGGACATATCCGAGACGTTCAACCACAGCAACGGGCTGACGCTGGTCTCGCGCGCCCACCAGCTCGTCATGGAGGGGTACAACTGGTGCCACGACAGGAACGTCGTCACTATATTCTCAGCGCCCAATTACTGCTATAGGTATGGATGAGTTTTGTTTTCCTATATCGCAGTGTCGACTTTAGTTAATTACTTGAAACTTGCTCCTAATAACGTATATCGTGAACCGAATTAAAAAGTGACGATTTAGAGAAAGGGACGAAACCTTTATCAATGGGGACAGTGGGGACGATAGAGATCGAACTCTAAATTTCGGCAAGTTTAGTTAATTACTTGTAACTGCTCCTAATAACGTATATCGTCTAGCGACTTAAAAAGTGACGATTTTGTGATAGATAAGGGCGAATGTTACGTCCATTTACTTGCCAAGTGTTTTCCCCTCCCCTAATTTATCGTTGAAATGTTATTTCACAAAATGCAAATTTCGTATTAAGACCCCATAAAAGTCACCATACCTCATGTATATATTGTGCCATTTATTGAAACTAATAGAAGTCATAGTTCGATTGCGAATGGCTAAACCAATTTTTGTTTTAAAATGACTTTGTAATACTCTATAGTTCTCGAGGTCAACTCAATCAGGTAAAATTATTTAAGAATTTAAGGTTAGTCATGAATATCTGTTTCGAACAAGTTTTAAGCAGATTTTACTTGGACATCTAAATCCTCTACATATCTCTAAAACATACGAAAAATTAAACTTGACAGGGAAATCACCTGATGAAACCATCAGGTCTACTTTGGACTTGTCCAAAATTCTGTTGATGGGTGAACAGAATACGTTTCCTAATTCAAAAGTAAATTTGTGAAATGCAACATTCGAGCAAGCTTATGCTCTAGGGAGTTCGAATAAATATTATTTTTCATTATTAATTTTTGTAACAAAATGTTAATTGAAAATTTTATTGTTTCAGATGTGGTAATCAAGCAGCCATAATGGAATTGGATGATGCGCTTAAGTATTCATTGTGAGTATTTAAATTATATTGTTCTATGATTTATGTGTACATAAGATGTGTATATAATTAATATTTTATGCATGTTTATTTATTTATCTCTGTGTGTCCGTGAAACACAAATGGAATTCTAATTTGTTTTTAATTAATTATGTATATAAATTTAAATAAATAATTTATTTTTGATTGTCTCTTCATAAGTGATTAGGTGAGTTGGGGTGACATCGGCGCTGGGCAAAAAGAGTATTATTGAAATATCAGATCATTTCTTGAATTACATACCCAAAGGGTAAAAATGGAACCCTTTTATGTACTAAGCGTCCTCTTGGACTGTATTTGATAGTCATTGTCACTAAAAGCGTAAAGACCTCTCCGTACAAACCTCTCCATACAAAATAAAAAACTTTAATTTTTAGAAATTATTAAGTTTTTCTTTTTAATAAACCATGTTCAAAATATATAGTGATAAATATTTCAAAGTAATGAGGAAGGAATCTTCCGTGTCCGATTTTGAGTCGTACATTTTATTTAGTTCGCATTATTATTTAATTAAAATTGTCTACTATTCTTAATTTAATTTGCCCATTATGCACTGTTCCAAAATGTATGTATGTGTATGATGATATAAATTTTAATAAAAATGCTACGAAGCTAGCAATTTGATTCGTACATATTTATCTCAACTCTGATCTTTCCCCAACTCACCTTATTGAGTGATATGAAATAATAAATAGGAAATTGTCGCGTTTATCGCTTGTTGAATCATAAAACAATCTTGGGTCAAAGGCGGCATGTAAATAATAGTGTTATTTTATATCTTATCGCATTCATTGAATAATTTTAATCCATCAGTTCTTCTACGTTTTTATTTTGTAAACAGATCTAAAAATAAATGGTAAATGAGAATTTATCTATCACCTTACATTAATTCGGTATAAATTTCTTAGTTCTTATATCAACATATTTATATCAAAATATTTATAAATACTCATGTCCACATAAATATAATGTCTTTGTGATGATGTATATAAAATATATGTATATAATTCTTTTTTTGTTGCATCCTGAGAACTTTGTTTTATTCATAACATTTGTGAAGTAATAAAAAATTGCGTGTCATTAATTTCAAAGCTCCATTAAAAACATATATTAATTTTATTATTGATAATTTATCCCTTTAGATATAAATGAGTTCATAATTATTTTCAAGGTATTTATTTCGTGTTATGATATTATAACTAGGCATGTTCCGGTATGATTAGCAGCGCAAAGTGATGACTATGTTTGATTTGTGCAAACGAATCAATAAAGAGGCGACTTCGAGACGCCGTCTGTGGATATTGAAGTTTTATGACCATACAATTATAAGTGTATTTGTGAATATTTTATGTTTACATGTATATTGATGAGTGTGTTTGTTGCAGCCTTCAGTTCGACCCGGCCCCGCGACGCGGGGAGCCGCACGTTACACGGCGGACGCCGGATTACTTCATGTAGGCTGCACGTGAGTATCACCTTAGTTTTTTTTTTTAATAATATTGTAGTAGCAAACGAGCATGCAGCCCACCTGATGGTAAGTGGCTACTGCCGCCCATGTACATTTGTAATCCTGTAATCAACCTCGGATAAATCAAGATCAGCGTTTTATCTGTGATTGGCCACGGATGCGTTGCTACTCCTGAGGACTAAATTGGAACGCCTCGGATAAGTATGTACGTATATTACGTAGAAATATATAATCGTTAATACTATAATACACGTCACGTCAAGACTTGTTTCTATAACCTGTATCGATACAGGTATTTTTTTTGCCTTCTGGCGTTTGTATATGTCTACAGGCTTTATGTTTAGCTGCAGTTATAGAACGATCTAGTGTCGTTGCATACTTAAAACTTTGTTTATGATTTTTTGGTTAAAGAACATTATTGTCTTTAATTCATTTGTACCTTTAAATATTTATGTTTTCTATCATGTATTTTCAATAAGAAGTAAATATTTGTACAAAGTTTTGAGTTGTGTGAAATCCTCAAAACATTGCAATGTACATTAGAATGATGGGCGATAACTCAAACTATGATTGTTTCGAGGAAACATAATAAACTGGTATTAAAGCACAAGTGGATTGCATGATCTATATGTAATTCATAAAAAAAAAAACAATTGTAATCGGATTTTAATGTACTAATGAAGTACGTTTTATTTCCAGTGGAGGCGCATAAACCGCGCGTTCGCGCGCGGGCGGGCGGCGGCGGCCTCCCGCCCTGGCGCCGCCCGCCCTCGCGACGCCCGCCCCCGCGCCGCCCGCCCCGCGCGCACGCACCCCGCCCGTTCGTTTTACAGTGGAGGCGCTCGCACCGCGGGGGCGCGCCGCCGCCCGCCCGCCACCGCGACCGAACGATTGGACGGTTACATTCGCTCTGGAATTGACTAGCTCACGTTTTGTAATGCGTTGTCATGTCGTTTCGTTCTTCGTGTGTATTAAATTATTTTTGAAGCGAAATATGCAACGTTTGGAAATTCGTTGAGTACAGACGAGTGAGATATACGAGTAACAAATAACTGTGTATTCGACACTCGTCGCGATTCTTACTTTTTTTTATTATTGTTGAAGTGCAATGTTTAGATTTTCGACGAGTACAGATAAATAAAGATACGAGTGACGAATAACCTATTTGGTATTCGCTATTCGCTACAATGCTCGTCCGTTTTCTGCGAAGTTAAGGTTGTTTAACGTGATTAAAAGATTATGCGTCGTTTTACACGTTTATCATTGTTTGACGAATTATTCGGCGGATTGTTTGCGAGTATCTAAATTTTGCAATAATTTCATTACGACAGGTCGATTAACTATGTGTACTTGCCTGTTCGCATAAATATATGTATTTAATTATCGGAATCACAGCGAATTTAACCCGTCGCAATCGTTCCATCGCAACGTTACATTCACTCCTCCCAGTTGAAACTCATGCCAGTTAGTTCGAATTCCTTTAGTTAAGCTTAAGAGTTGCACAGACATTTCTTTTATCGTGTAACTAGAAGTGTTCTAATTGTATGTTGTAACGCATTCGTCTATATATATTTATATATACTAAAAGATTATTGTAAGTTCGTGCGTCAACGGGCGGTGCGACGTGCTGAGACGGTGTTCGCACGCTTCGTTTAAAAACTAGAAGCGCTATGTATAAGCGAGTAGATAACGATAAATTAATTGTTGCAAAGTGGCGTGCAGTGTTAGCTCGTTGACGGTAACAGGCTACGGGTATCGGCTCCGGGTGTCGGTAGTTCGGTGGCTAGCGAGCGAGTGGCGCCGCGGTATGGCGGTATGTTCATTGGCTGGCGCGAACGGATACACTATTGTATGTATAACTCTCGATGTATCAAAGACACTTAGACCTCATTAAACGGCGTACGTTTGCTATCACGGTAGTTTTATTTCCGCCAATCGTCACCAACGCTATCTGTACGACCGGGGAATGGACATACCACCATAATGATCTTTGGTGACTATCACACATTCACCGCATGTAGCTCTGGCGTCCCCGCGACAAGGGGACGGTCGGTCCTTACGTCATACACGAGTTATTGATGATGGGAATATTCTTTTCGATTATGTTACACGTAGATCGAGAAAATTGTAAAGTCCCATTTTATATCTTTAGTTTTAAATCTTTACAATTGATCTATTCAAAATGGACTATACAGTTTGATATGTAATTTTTATGTAATGACTCGTTCTTCTCCCGAGCAAAGCGCGGTACTCACCGACGGAGCCAAAGCTTCGTTTACATCTACAGACAGAACGTATAGTGGCAATCAATATCTATACTTTTTTGTCAGTTAAAGCCCTTGTTTACTGTCCGTTACATGACCGTATGAACACGGTAAGTTACATTGTATAGAAGTATAAAATTTTGTCTGCGTCGGCACGCGTCTGTTACGTTTAATGTCTGCTAAATGTAAACGGGGCATTGTCCGTGGGCGTGTAGTATGCGTCGAACAATAGTGTGCATTTAATTTTATGACAGAATGGCGTAGATTTATGGTAAATATTTATGTAAGTTAATAATATACGCGCCTGATGTGAAGCCGGAGCAAGAGAGTATTAGACATTTAGATAAATGTAGATTGAAATGCAGCCATTCTGTCACAAAATGTCCGTATAGTATAATTCGAGGTTAGTTTTCTAAATTCTCCTGTTCTTGTGCCACAGTACCTGTTTAACATGGAATAAAGTGATTCACAAGAGTGGAGCTTTAATAGTTTTTTTTTATTATACATTTTCATTATTATTTTCGGTAACGTGTAAATACCTAAATACAAGGCGTTTCATTTCGTAAGTTTACCGTTGAAATATCGATGTTCCCCAAATGTACTCTCGAGCAATATCCAAGGGAGGCATTTAACAAAATATTACATAGTATTTTATATGAGAATATTAGTGACGTGTTATGAAAGCAGGATAAGTTTTAAACAGATCAATAAACATCTTAGCAATAAATTTATCTGGTAGTGGCTATTTAAAATCTAATTTTATCATAAATTTTGTGAATATTTTAGTAATGCCTACAATGTCATTTAGCGGAGGTATCCTCCCCCTCTAATGGTAATTGATACTGACAGAAGATATTCCACTCAACACCCACACTTATTTAGACTTGACATTGAATCGTTTCTTTTGTCAGTGCCATCGTTAATTTTAAGGCAATTCCTGGTATTTGAAGTCGCATACAAACTTACATTTCCAAAATTATTTTTTCATGCACTTCAATCGGATGTATAAAAACGTGTGTACTGATTTATACAAAGACTTTACCCACCAATGACATCTAAAGCCACACGTTTCGTTGATCTAAGTATTAAGTATGTAAGTTATAGGTAATCATCAATAAAATATCCAAAAAAACACAAAAAAATGTATAAAAGTGAGCTTCAGTTGTGTGAAATGAAAATTATAATTTTAATTCGATGACATTGTTGCGTAAGGTTAATTTTACGGCTTTTGCTAGCATTATTTCACGCAATCGAAGCTCAAAATTAAATTAAGGCTTCCTGGCAAACTGCATAGATAATCTACGTTTCGAAAAAAAAAAATAACAAGCGTGTAAGATCTTTTATATGAAGTGGATGTTGTAAAATGGAGTGAACGGCAGTGTATGATATTACGCTAATTATAATTGTATATGATATTCAAACTTCTGAAACACTTCTATATACAGCAATGGCAATAAACTAAATATAAAAGAAACCGTTTAAAACAATTTATTCTTACAACTCTGTACTATGCCCGTTGATAGGAATTAGATAATAAAATTAATTATAATTAACATATTTCTATTATTTTTTCATATCCCAACGATTTAGACAATTAGCGTATTATGTTTTACCTGTAGTATTAAATAAAATTTAAAAATACACTTCTCGGCGTGGTTTTCTCTCAGAGTAATGAGGCGTTTACAGTTGAGTCTGGTGTGGCTGTATATTTGGCTGCAAATGACTTCGGTCACCAACCAATGTAAATTTGAATGTTAGGTTTCATTTCAAACGGTTGGCCGTATTCAGTCTTAATATTTGGGGAACACACAGCGGAGGCCTGCGGTCAGCGAAAAAACAATGCGGACATAGCACTCGATGACCGATCTAATGTAAACAAAGCATTTCGGATAACGAATTCGATTAATTCAAATGCGGGCGTTGAATTCGGCGACCGACCTAATGTAATCGCGCCAAAAATATCTCATAATTGAAATTATTCTAGGTTTATTCTGGGTCGCTAAATATTTATAAACTATACATGGAGTACATCTAAATATGGTTTGACAATGTCATTGGCAAGTCCCAACTATGAATAAGAATGTAACTGATTAGAAATTATAATCTTTAACATTAACTACGCACCAGGAAGTAGAAATGGCCCGTTGACCAAAAATGGAAAGGATTCTACAGGTTAGGACGACAAGTAAACGAAATAAAACATATTTTGAAAAAATATATTTACTTATATTCAAAGTTACATTTTGCACTGTGAAGTAAATTTGGTGTCTCATACATATTTTCAATTCATTATAATACAATATTGGTCGATTTTTGTTCAAAATTAGTCGAGTTGGTAAATATTGCATAAAGTAGACGTAGAAGCAACATTTACACGTTTTAAATAATGTACTTGTGGTAACGAAATAAATTAAAAAAAATGCTACATAAACGGCATCCAAAAATAAATATTGCCTACTATAAATAAAATATAATTCAATTTAAAATTGACAACCTATATGAAATTATTATAATATTTAATAATAACAATTTATACATTTAATACCTTAATAAGTATATAATTCTTAATATATGCAAAAGGAAACTATGATTCCTCTTTTGTCGTACTTTTTATTTCATTATTTTCATAAACTTCTACTAAATTATGGGGAAGGTTAAATTATGTACTAGGTACTTGTAATTTATTATATTTTTGTTACAATCTTCCCAAATTGCAAGAAATCCCTTTGAAACTTAATTTACCTTGGTAGGTAATAATTATTTTAATAAGGCATCTTTGAAATACTGATTAACATAAGATAATACATTCACACATCAATAATCATATTTTTATAACTGCTTATTTTTATACTTTATGTATTTTTATTAAAATTATTTGTGATCGGTCGTGTGTGAATTGTCTAGGATTGATTGTTAAGTTGAGACAATGCACATTAAACTGTCCATAGTTGTATTAACTACTGATATACTTTTTATTGGTATAGTTAGTCTTATTTTACTTCTCTATTCTTCTGGTCTTATCTTTATATTTATCCATAAATTTTAAAGAAACTGAACAGTTTTTCAACTGAAACTTGAATTCAAGGTCTAGAATGTCTAGATCTTAACGCCTGTGTGATTTAAAAACGCTAGGTTCTCTATAAATCGTTTTTAACAGCGTGTAGCTGAGTACCACAAATACAGATGTGGATGGAATATTAATACATTGGAACCGATGCTTTGAAGATGACGTAAGTACTATGTACAATGTCATTTTAATACAATAATGATTATTACTATTGTTTTATACAATTCAGTCATTTTCTTACACAAATTTACTTGGTAGATGGTAGATACTTTATTATCTATTACTTGTTCACATTAAACGATTCATACTTTAAGTTATACTCAAAATATAGGACAAAGAGTCATTTATAAGAAATGTCAATAAATATAATAGTCATTTTAATATTTAAATGCAGAGGCATAAACATAAACAACATACAGCAAGAAATAGGAATACAAATTACATAAAATCCAAGTCCTTCCTATAGGAATAAATAACATTTCTCTATATAAGATTTTGTTCACCTTGCACTTTTTCTTATAAGTTATTTCAGGGCGTTTTATAAATGTACAAGAGTGTGAACAACAAAATGGTAATTTACTAAGTATAAACAATAATTTTACATTAATTATTAACAAATGTACCATAGAAATCCAAAATCATATAAATACATAAATTTTTTCACTCCCGATTTCATCCTAATTTAATTTGAAATCATACCCTTCAATACATAGTACATATACTGTTTACAACACATTATCGCCCTGTAAAGTTCCTTCACCTATACAAATACAGTCTTAATAACGTCTATTGTCTTGGCTATGTAAAAATACTGCACTATTTATTTACGCCATCACTTACGAACATCTTACTGGAGATATTGTGCTCTAGTCATGGACGAAGAATAAAAATAGACTCCTTAGGGTTTTTTTACTGATGACATATTTTTACAAATCAATCGGTACTTCCTTCTGTAAACGGCGATTCTTATTGTCAGTCACACCTTATTTATTGTCGTCTCAGTGTGAACGTGAAATCGAATAAACTATGCTACATTTAACATACAAAACTACGGGTAGCGTTGAAAATACTATCGGTCCGATATAAATAAATTTTGAATGCGAAAGGCAAAGTATACAACTACGTAAAACTCTCACACAGCGGCTGACAATACATTTGGTTTTACTTCAATCTGTACAACAAAAAAAATCCATTAGGAGTCTATTTCATAACATTCCGTAAATCTCCAGTAGGTCAACGTCACGGCTTCTACGACACCTTCATACCAGTATCCAGTTGCAGGAGTTGCTTCATCAGCTCGTACGTGGAGAAGGATGTGGCGACCATGGGGATCGCTCGGATGTAGTTGACGCTCATGCCGCGGTACAAACCCTTCACTATACCGTTCTCGCGGTATATGAGGGTTAGCGTCTTCACCATACCCATGCTGTGGATATTATAAGACAGTATAATTTAAAGGGAAATTTTTGAATCGCTGTTTTGAAGTTAAATTCTAACTGTAAAGTACAACCATTTGTGGTTCGAAGAAGGAAAAAAATAAATCGCTGTTTCAAAGCAGTTTTGACTGAAAATATCTTTTTGGTTCGACTCAACTGGTGGCATGACATCTATTTTGCCTTAATAACGACAGTGCTGAACACTGCTGTCTTCTGGTTAAAAGGGTGTGGTAAGATATACGTGTTCCAACTTATTACTCAGGTGTTGCAACGCATCAATGGGCGACCTCAGGTAGCTCCTACTTGGAGCTTACCGACGTCGTCCATGGGCGGCAGTAGCCACTTACTATCAGATGGACCGCATGCTAATATGCTATTGCTATGATATAAAAAAGCACGATGAAATGAACATATGGATATGTAAGTGAAATTATTGTTGTTCACAGAAATCTGTTGCAAATCTAAACATAATGTACACGATGAACGGAGGACTTCACACCAAGGGAAAGGCTGTTAAAAATGAAGGATGGTAGTAAGTATATATTTCATTATACATAAATTGATATTATTCAAAACATAGTAACTTTATATTTCTAAGTCCAATTTAATTTAGGAAAATTATTTCCATCACGTATTGTGGCGTTAATTTATATGTATGGAAACGCCGCGCTAGAATACACACGCGTAATCCGCAAACAACGGGCGCGTACCAAATACACCCGAATATGTTATTTACTATGTACTGTATGTATTCGCGACTATATTATGTTTACGCTTGGCGAGTATCTCAATGTTAAATTATAATAATAATAATAATAACTTTAATCTTAAACTTGAATAAAAACTCAATTACGTGAATAATAAAGTCATAAAATTAAGAGTTATCGCAGGTTTTTAAATATGTACGTAATAAATAAAAATGTCATTTTTTTAAATAAATACGTTTCATTCTTTTGACATTCCACGTTATACCTTCGTATTATTAGCAAAAAGCTTTCTACACTCATAGCCTCACAGTAGGATTTTCTCCTGTGTCGTGGATGCCGTGGACGCACAAAGACTAAAACACAAACACCCAGACCCAGAACAGAAATCTCAACTCATCATCATCTTTCAGATGTCTGTCTGGCCGGGGATCGAACCCGAGACCCACTGCGTGTCAGACCCGTATGGTGACCGCTCCGCCGCGCGAGTTGTCAGTCAGTAAATACTTCAGTCATAAAATTTTACTAAAGTTTACAGTTACAGTTTAAAGTTACTAAAAGTCATATGTAAATAACATAAAATTAATGTCATAATTATAATAAAATGTTAAGAAATCATGCATATAAAGATATGTGCAAGGATTTTATATTAACATCAATGTAAACGTTATGAAATGATAATGATATAAATGAAACGTTGAAATACATTAAAATAAATTTATATACCAACCTTCTGTTAGTGTTGCCAACACCGTGTGCAAGATTTATGCAATCAGAAATAATAAATATGTTATTAGGATATACAGAAATAGTTAGCTTCAGTGCACCTGAAGTTAAGTGCAAGACATTACAATAAAAATAATGTGCAACAACATTAAATATTTAATTAAATATTAACATAAAGATAACATATTAAAATAATATAATTGGATGTTAAAATTATTATTTATATACTAAAAATAGTATAAAAAGTACGTCGGATATATTTTTATTAGCATAGAGTAAAAATAATAAGGATTCAAGTATAGAATGAGTTAGAACATTGTCAATTTTTGACACCATAACCATATTTCTGCGGTATAGCAGCAGTGATAAAACGCTGCTGTCTTTGGGTTTAAAAGTAATAGAAAACACATGAAGTATAGGGACATTCTGATTCAAGTATGTACGTACAAATACGAGTACGTACTTAATACTTTTGTTTCGATACCAAGTACTTTTAGCATCGATATACATCCTGCGATATTAAAAAATACCGAAACGAAAGTAGTTGGTATCGAAACGAATCAAACTGCGAATATTATTTAATATTTTTTAAATTCTGAACGCACCCTTGTTCGCGAACAAGTCATATTATGGAATGGGATGTAATGAAATTATAATTTCCCTGGTTGTATAAGTTTGCCCAAAAACATTTTATTGTTGTTGCATCAATTCCAAGTGAGTGCTTATTTACCAAGCCGTGTGCAACAATGTCACAAACAAGGATACCTTGGATAGGACACCTTTTTATTTTGGCTATTATTTTAGAACTTGCAAAGGTCTATCACTCCCAAGATTTTTTTCTCTTTATTATATTATTGCCATTAACATAAATATACAATGTATCGATATGATCAAGTATTGATACTTTTTTCATATAACTAGTATCGAAAAACAAGTACTAGATACTTAAATGAGTAAGTATCGATACCTTATGGGTATCGGAACGTCTCTAATGAAGTATTACAAATTAGTCCTGGGATATAAATAATTCAGGTAACATTCTAATTGTAGTTGATTAGAGATTGCAATTTTCAATGGGATTAGATTAGAGATTGCAATTTTCAGTGGTTATTGCCAAATAACCACTTATCAACAGGGATCGGGGAGGTACTACCACATCTATTTTTAGCGTGAAGGACGATTCGGTAAAACGGTTGTTGGTTTACTTTGAAACGAGGCAACCATTTTAGTAATCGGGAGAATCAACGCATATGTAATTGTCTTCAGATAGACTCCCTGGTCTATATAAAATTATTTACAGATGTTCATGAGCGGCAGTAACCTCTTACCATCACTTCAATCTTATATAAAAAGGGGTAAATCTTACGTTTATTTCAGCGTGTGATACATATTTATATGAGGCGTAGCAGACTGCAATCAGTCTCATTTCTCAATTAAACTATTCAACATAATAGATGTTGTATACTATCTAAATATAGCTGTCATGTACAATGCACATAGCGCGGTGAATTCACAGATCTATCACAATATTTGGCATCATTTAGCGGAAAACATCTAACCGTTCCGCGTTGTGGTTTTGAACACGTGGTTAATTTTTTTACTTGTTCGGATAATGTACGGATTAGAAATAAAAAAATATTAAGTTAAGTATATACATTATATATTATTTAGTATATCAGTGCTTTGCATTATTTGCGCTTATTTTACGGGAGAGCTAGGTAAAAAATAAACAATTGTTTTGTTTTTATCTCTTTAATGAATGAAGTTAGAATAATGAAAATTAAAACGCCATTAACCACAGTGTAGTAAGAGCAGTTAATTTTCAATTTTACAATAATATAACAAGAATTAAACTGTATCTGTGACTTACAATCAATGAATTTTGAATTGCGCGGCTATTCGTGCAAAAACGTGATATGTATATAAATAATTATAGTTGCGATCTTTTGCATTAAAAAAAAAACGCTTTCTATACTCATAGCCTCACATTTTTGACGACCCGCGTGGCGGAGAGGTCACCATACCGTTCTGACACGCAGTGGG
>MOOZ01004466.1:349355-363246 GCA_002930495.1 Cecropterus lyciades
AGCCTTCCTCGATAAATGGGCTATCTAACACCGAAATAATTTTTCAAATCGGACCAGTAGTTCCTGAGATTAGCGCGTTCAAACAAACAAACCCTTCAGCTTTATAATATTAGTATAGATTTATAGGTGACATATAGCACAGTGATAATGAAAGGTACCAAAGTCAAACTTTCGGGAAATTGAGATATCGTCGTTTAAGTTCTATCACCGCGTAAGTCTTTTTTGGAGAGACAAAAACCGATTAATTTTATATAGACGCAACTAAAGTTCCATTTTGTACTTTTAATTTTCCATAATTTAAAGATATTTTTGTGTTGTACTTTGATTCTGTTTGGACGAAACGATGCGTATGTCGATTCCAATGACGACTATTTTCAAAATGGCATTACTGCCAAAAAATGACTTACGCGGTGCTAGAACTTAAACTTTTTTCGATACTCATATGAGTACCGTTAAAGTATCGATACTTACTCATATCGATAATTTTATTTTTATGTTAATGGCACTAATATAAATAAAGAAAAGTTTCTTGGCAGTGATAGATGTTTAACAAATTCCAAAATAATAGCCACAGATTTATTCATTACGAGTAAAGGTATGTTCCTTGGTTGTGAAATTGTTGCACCCGCTTTGAAAAATATTTACTTGGAACTGATGTTGCAACAACAATAAAATGTTTTAGGGTACAAGTATACAACCAGGGAAATATTAATTTCATTGCATCCCATTCCATTGTCTGATTCGTTCAACGAAGAAAGGTGCATTTAAAAAAATATTTATATATATTTTTTAATAATATTCGTACAGTTTGATTCGATTCGATACCAACTACTTTCGTTTTAATAGTAGTTAGTATCGCAAGATTTATATCGATGTTAAAAGTACTTGGTATCGAAACAAAAGTATCGAGTACGTACTCGTATTTACTTGTATCGGAATGCCGGAAACCGTAATCGTAACCGTATCCGATATAATAGTTTTGGATAATTTAGGATATGCTTCGACATTTTATTAAGTTTAAGTAATTAACAATTGATATGAAGATGAAATGAGCTATAATAATAATTGATATGAGTGACTGTAATAGCTATTGATAACATGGAAATAAAATCAAATTACCTATTATCTATTAGTATTTTACGTTTAAAATTCCTTATAAATATAATATCCGTAACCGAAATTATCCGAAAGTAACGTCTAATCCGAAATAATTACATATCCGTATCCAGATCCGAAATTACATATTCATAACATCCGATGGGGAAGAAAGTTTCTCGAGTGGCGACCGCGTTTAGGCAAAAGGAGCACAGGTCGCCCCCGACCAGGTGGACCGATGACCTGAAGAAGACAGCGGGGAACCGTTGGGTTCAGAAGACACGGGACCGGTTGGAGTGGCGCCGTTTAGGGGAGGGCTAGGTCCAGCAGTGGACTTCGAAAGGCTGATCGATAGGTGGACTTGAAACTACTCCTAATAACGTAGTCTGTCGTAGCGACGTAGCACTGGAAGGGGGCCATGGCCTCCGGTGGCACATTTTGGAGGGCAGCACGATCTTCTTTCGTAATAAATAACCGTTTTTTTTTTGTAGAAATTACCTCTGAACACAACTTTAGCCACAGACGGCACATTCAGGGGGCGGCAGGATATTTAGGTTTGGTTGGTGTTTTATGACGTCAATTTAGACTTTTTTCGCCGATTAATATTTCTAAATAATACTAAACCGATGGGCGGCATTTTCAACTTCGGCCTCGGGCAGCATGAACGCCACTGGTCTAACGAATTAAAAAGGGACGCCTTCATGCTAGAAGGCAATTATGATAGGTCCCTTTAATACCCACGTGCTTTTAGAAATTCCCAAAAAAGCGACACAATTTTTATCTCCACAGAATGCAAATTTCGCATTAGGTCACTTTTACTCTCACCATTCGATATGTAACCAGTTTCATCGGACATGGTGACATTTATTTTAATTGGGTTTTCAATTGCTATTCTCTAGATTGAAGAAAATCGATAATCCTATAAATATTCAGTTTGATTGTTTACCACTTTTTTAAATAAAATTCGGATATTGTATTATCTATGCAATAAACATATACAATTTATGTCTGTCTGTAATTTGATATACTCTAACTTAGTTACATTACATTTTAATAACCACTTTAAACTCGTCTTCAAACTCGTGTTTTTCGACTGTCTGTTTTTTTTTTAATAGCTAAAAAGAGTGAGAAGTGAGAGAGAGAGAGAGAGAGAGAGAGAGAGAGAGTGAAGAGTGTGAAGTCATCACTGGGTATTTTACACAAAGATATTTTGCAATAATATACATATATTACATTTTACTTCAAGATAACATAGAAATCCCGTGTAAAATTTGAAAAATGGAAGGCGCAAGTTTGTTTTGACATAAAAAAAAATCATATCCGAGCATAAACTTAGTGCTCAAACGAGGACATTAAGAATTCGTGCACATCGTATAAGATATTCCTGTTATCAA
The DNA here is from genome assembly GCA_002930495.1 of Cecropterus lyciades. Taxonomy (NCBI): domain Eukaryota; kingdom Metazoa; phylum Arthropoda; class Insecta; order Lepidoptera; family Hesperiidae; genus Cecropterus; species Cecropterus lyciades. Next base: position 351,845 of record MOOZ01004466.1, read on the forward strand.
AATATTCGATAAGATATTGGCCGCACTTACAGTATTACACAAAACAATGCCTTATTTGGTTAATTTTAAAATATGCATAAATTAAAAAAAAAAAAAATGTAGCCGCCGAATTTTTTTTTGGGATTAGCCTATTCGTTTTACGTTGTTGTTAGAGAAATTAGAATCCAAAAACAAGTGTGTAGCTAAGGTGTGGTTGTTATGTTTATCAGTATATCTATCTATATTTTATATATTTAAACATAACATATGTGTTCCCCACAAGTATGCCAAATGGTTAAACTCCTTGAACAAAGTCAACTTTCTATTGTAGACAGATTTTTTATCTCTTAAAAGTCTAGCTGACTGTGACCTTCTACAAAAATAAATATGCTAATACCATCCATAGCAAATAAACATTCACGGGGACCCATATCAGTAGTACATGTCGAAATCTAAGTGTAAATATTTGATGATAATAGGTTTAATTTAATCCACCATAAGATTAGATAAGCTATATAACCTATTTAATGAGTTTAAAACACCACAAGCAGGTACATTTATAAATATTCTATGGAGTATGACATCATGGTTGTCAAAGGCTTGCGCTAGAATAATTTTATGGTTATCGATTCAAAGTACTGAGAACATAGAAAATCATATTAGTCAGTAGTCAGTACTGCAAAATGTGTTTCATGCATACTATAAGTATATAACTTGTTTATTTATTTAGAGTATTTAGATAACTCAAAAAAAATGTGAGATGAATAAATTTTTTTTTGTTATTTTAAAATGTATACACTTTTCCGTTTATTTATTTGTTAAATAATTAATAAACTAAATAATAAGCATCTATAAAATCTTATCTTATTGTTATTTAAGAAATCTAAAATTCCTTGATTTTAGGGGATTGTTAAAATATAATAGATCATAAAAAAATCAAAAAATTCCATGAGATCCTCTTGTAAAATGTCAATTTTTACTTATTCATTTTAATTTTTTTTTAAATTGAACAAAAAATCAGAAACATGTATTACTTATATGCAATGGAAAAACATATTTGATTTTTGAACATTACTTAACATCGTCTATTTAAAAGAAATAGAGATAAACAATATTTTTCTTTTAGAAGTTTTTTATTATTACCATAAATATGTTTTGTTGTATTCAAAAATTGCTTACAATACAAACAACAAATTAATGTTTTTACTTTCTGCCATGTAATGTATAAACCTTTGAAACAATTTTTGTAACAAACTCTCATATGTATAGATTTCCTCAGAATGTTATCTTTCATTATTATAACACATGATTGATATGCAGCCATTGGTTCATTCATTTTATTTCTGAATTTTTTGATAATAAGATTTTAAATTTAGTTTCAATAAAGAAAATATGTTATGTGATAATTATTTTCTAATACACTCAATATAAAGTCGTAAAATACATACCTTTTTATAAATTTCAAAGCTGGTAAACTGAGTAGCAGCGTAAGGGAATATCCGGACCATCTGAGCACCATTGCCTTTGTACAGGGCAATGAGGGATTCCTGCTTCACGATAGCTACGAGTCCACCAAACACTCCATGGTGTTTGTAGTGAGATGACTGTGCTTGTAGCAGGATCTTGATCCGGTCTAATGGTGCTACTGTTGTCTTAGCACACATGCCTGCCACACCTGTTGATAATCACATATTTAATTTATTATTTTATCAGCCTCCCTGATGGTATGGATATCTGTAATCAACCCTAGGTAAGATCAAAGTCTCATCTTAGGTTAGCCACAGATGCATTGCTCCCCCTGAGGACTAACATGGTATGCCTTGGAAAAGTATGTCTCCATTACCACACCCTTCAGAGCAGAACACAAGCACATAACAGCGTTATAAGTCAGATATAGGTGTGGCGGTAGTGTTTCCGGAGTCGAACTACAAAGAGTTAAACCACCAATTTCAATTAAATTTAATTAATAAACTTGATTATGACTACAATAATTATTCTTGTAATAAGCACCCACATAGTGAAGATGTATTTTTACTTTTATCTATATTTATATATATGATGTATTTATTTGTTATTTTTATTTAGTATCCCACCCAAAAATCAAGAGTATGAGAATGTTTCGGTTTTTTTTTGTCAACTTTATTTTCATATTCTTATTATTCTTATTTAACGTGTAAATAGTCATATATAGTCAGATAAGACATGTTACCACAAAATTAAATGCACAATTAATTTCCGAAAAATTCATTTTTTACCATGCTTCCTTTTTTTCATAGCCATATGAAGAAAATATAATATAATGTTTAAGAGGATTTTAATATTACGTTCTAATTATAAATGATATTTAAATACATTAATTGAGTAAATTAATAAATTTATAACAACTTCTCGTTATCATAAATGGCTAAAACAAGACTGGATTGTCCACAAGTTTATCTTAGGTTTATTGTTTTTTTTTAAGAAGTAGGTCACGGTACATACCTCCCGCTAATAAATTCTTCAGAATAAAATCAAGGTCGTTCTTCTGTTCCATTTTTAAAGCCATTGTCCACTTTACAATACAAAAACAAACTTAACACACTCTGTCGTTGAACGAAATCGATTCGAATTGAGGACTCGAAAACGGAATAAATTCACATTAATTATGGGCCTCCAACGGTGGGCATATTTTCACGATTTGGCACGCAACATTTTTAACATACTTTCACCAACCGCCGATTATTACTAACAACAACTTTTCATCCGTAAGGAAAAGCGAGATGATACTTCACGAACTAAATTTAATTAAAGTCCTTAATTAAATAATACAACTCCACTAAGATACAATGTAAAGAAGCAATCGTAACATTATTATAATTTATTCTTTACTGACTTGTATCTACATTTCTACTGTTGTAACGTCTACGATAAAAGACGACCACCTAACGAATTTAACTCCGAATGACTAACTAATTGACGTTTGTCTGACAGTGAAAGATATGACAAATTGACAAACACAGTAACAACAAACAATGTGACATTATTCGTTTTGAACAAAAAGAACTGATACATAAAAGTATATCCCAAAAGTGAAATATATAAATTATTATAATATGTAGTTTATCTGTAAGAAGTGAATGCTGACATACAGTGTAAACGTAAGAATATTTTTTTATTAGTACGGACATCTATTGAGCATTTTAGGAAATAATAATTCGCCCAGCTTTTACCCTAGATGTCTCTGCCAAGCTGGTTTCAAAATGCCACGCCCTGTTCTTTTCAAGCTTTTTCATATAGTATATTTAAAAATACAGAGCTTTTTTGTGAAATGCTATCGAACAAAATATTTTTTTTAGTTCTGATTTGAAAAAATATAAATAAAATCTTGTTTTATTGGTTATTTTCTTTATGAAAATTCTCTGAAATCCTCTTTGACCATGTAGCTTTGAAGGTCACCTTGAAAGCGGGAAAGCTCAAATGATCCGAAAGAGGACGCGACCAAAAGCATTTCGGTACATGCCTGGAAGCACGTTGCGTTGGCTCAAAGTTGATGTATACGTCCTAATGTAAATAAAGGACAGTCAGTCGCTCAAGATTTCACCACGTTACGAATGCGTTGCGTTTAATAATATTCACTGGGAGCGTTTAGTTCAAAGTTATTTTCCTCCGTTCATAGTAAACGTGCGTCCAGTCAGTAGTGTTGCGTTTCATAGTTTAAATTTAAAAAGATATAATTTTATTAATAGACGTATACTTAATAGTTGGTATGTTAGTATTTGTTTTTTGAATTAAATATCAACAAGTACGTGATAATGGATGTGCCGGCTAAAGGAAACGTCTTGGGGCGTAAGTTAATTTGTTTATTTACTTGTAAATTTTAATGAGTAGGTTAGTAAATATTGTTATGTACTTTTTAAAATTTGAACAACGCAGGGTTACCTACCCTGCGTTGTTGCCAATAGATTTCGAAGTTACCGCCGTTTAATTTAAATTACATCACTTTTTTATTTAATGTGCAATACTTAATATTTGTTATAAAATGTATTTTATTTTAAGTGAATTAAATAAATATTTGCGTGTAGTAAATTAAATCGAACTTTTCAATTACTTTTATGTAAAGTAAAGATGTTTAGGTAGATACAAATTACCTCATAGATTTTCATTCAAAAAATGGCTTTATTTACGAAATTAACGTATAATTAATATAATACATTATTAATTGCCACATTATAGTAAATATAGTATAAAATTAACTATGTTTTATTTATCTTTGTTAGGTAGAAGTACATCCTGAAACAAGTCGGACTTTCAAAACGAGTATTCCGTACTCATAGCCTTATTCATATGTACAGTATTTAACAAAAATGCCATTGCACCGTTCGAGGTTCTTATCGGGATTTTGATACACAGTGGTCTTGTTTTATTATTTGTTGTTTAAATAACTTGAGTTAAGTGTTTCCGCTTATTATGATATGAAGTATACAGCAAGAAACAACAAACCTGTTTTTGGATACAAATAAAACGATTTTATCTCGTCTTGGTCCTACATCGGGATGATTTAGGGATGGGTCAACGAAAAGAAACCAAAAATGGAACACAACACGAACATATTGTTAACAATGTCTGAACTACAATAGTTCATATGACAACAAATATTAAAAATAAAAAAGAATATGGTAGTATATACCGAATCCTCTGTGTGTGAATTCGGCTCGCACTTGGCAAATTATTTTACTTCATAGCGTTCTTTTCTTACTCATATTATAAATGAGAAAATTTAAGAGGATGAATTGATTCATGTTTATAACTCTTCCAAAACGGTGAATCGGATTTGGTTATAATTTTCCCTGTAAAACGAGGCCCGTTAAGCGTTAAGTACCTACTGTAGTGATGTTAAAATCTCTAGTTAGTGAATTTAAAACCCCTTCAACAGCCAGCCAGCAAACCTTGTTGTTTTTGCTTACTTATTAATATACTTATTATAGTTAACTTAAAATAACTTTCATTTCATAACTAATAACGCATCAGTGGCCAACTAAAGGCAAGACTAGTCTCATTTGGGGATATAACAGATGTCCACGAACGGCAGTGGCTACTTACCATAAGATGGGCTGCATGCGTGTTTATTTGTCCTATAATATAAAAAAGCTGGACTAGGTGGAAAATCTTATGTAGTTTTCAGAACGTGAATATATTGTTTAAACAAGTGAAGGTAATGTTGTGTATCGCTGTTTTGTTAACCCCCGACGCAAAAAGAGGGATCTTATAAGTTTGACTGCTATGTCTGTCTGTCTGTCTGTGGTCCAAAATGGTTGAACCGATTTGGATGTGGTTTTTTTAGACAGTAGGTTTTCAGGCGCTCGTTCTTAAAGTTTTTTTTATCAAAATCGGTTCAGCCATTTATTAGGTATGGAGAGTGAAGGTGATGATGAAAAATGGGGGATTAAATGAAAGAGCATGGCAAATAACTTACACTCAGATAAGTTTTATCAAAATCGGCTCAGCCGTTTACTAGACATTGGGGGTTAAAATGAGGTCGAAAACATGAATGTTGTCAAGTGTACCCAAGTGGGGTATTAAATGAAAGAAGATTACGTCTATATTATAATTAAACGTGTTTTATGCAAATCGGTTCATCACCCCTCCCATGTACCGCTGACACAGCCATAGTGTAAGAGAGGCCAGTGAGGGTAAAAATCCCGTTTCATGTCATTAGTTTGGATAGCGATATGTGGTCAAATTTAGCTACTATCAGTGGCGTAGCGTGGGTTCATAAAATCATAACACCCATTTAGGACCTGCCCCTAATTGTGCCTGTTCTGTTCAAAAATTGAGTTTCGAGGTTTTTGTACAAAAAAGTATGTACCGGTTACATTACGAACAAGGTAAAATTTGCCACCCCCAAAACTTGCCGCCCTGAGTTATGGCTTCCTCTACCCCTTCCACGCTACGCCACTTACCATTATCGACGAATTTTATTTAATAATATACATATTGTAAATACTACATATATTTATAAAACACTAGCTGAAGTACCCGTGGTTCGCTACTAAAAAGACGCCATTTTTATATAGTGCAAATAAGTTGATCAGGTAAATAAGCTACATCCACGCAAAATTTCATGTAAATCGGACCAGTGGTTTTTGCGTGATTGAATATATAGTTGATATATTAGTATAGATAGATAGTGTTAGGTTAGGTTAGGAACTGCTTAAAAAAAGACCTGAATAATTCACATCAATTTTATTTATAAGTCTCATTACAATTTGTAGATTGAATAGGTAAATTTATATTAAAATACACTTACTCACTACATCGACAGTTTTTTTTATCAATTTTGCCATATTTCGATAGTTAAAATATGACATAAATATATTCATAATTTTTGAGTTTAATAAATTTATTCAAAAATTACGTTAGGCAAATTTAACTCATATCATGAAACAGTGTTGTCATAACTTTCTCAATAAGTTATTAAACGGACTTTTACTAATTGGTTTATATAATATATTTATACAAACCTATTAGTAAAAGTCCAATTAGATTAAGAAGATGTTAAGTAATAGGACGCCAGTACAGATTTTTGAAAATAATAAATAAAAAGTAAATAAACCTTATTACAATATTGGAGAATTAGAGTAGATCTTTCGTACGGTATGATAAATATTATGAAAATTCGTTTTACATCAACACCGAGTAATAGACATTAATTTATTCAACAAATACTGTGTACTATCGATAAGTATCTTAAATAGATTCAAGTGCTATCTGAGGTCACTGTGCCATCATCAGGGTCTTTGACAGCTTCCGGATAGTTCAGAGATGATGCAGTTTCTTTAAAAGGGGATGGCGGAGGAGTTGTTATTACTTCTCCGTTTTCATTTAGCAAGTGATCGTTATCATATTGTACCGTAACATCCCCTACTTTTGTGTAAATTGCATGATGGATTTGGTCAGGTTTCACGGGATTAATGTTAAAACCGCAGAAGTGATCGGGATCCAGATCAGCCGGTGTCTCAAGTCCTTGTACAAAATTTGGGTTTGTTGAAGGAAAGGTGCGCTTGATCAAACCTATCACTTCCTGGGCGTCTTTCTCCAAAAAGAACAAGATCGCGTTCGGTCCAGTATCAAAGGTATAGCCGACTTTGATTGTTCTGCAACGTTTGTTGTAGGCATGACAAACTTTTGCTATCTTGTTCGAAATTTCATTTTTGTATATGCGTGGAGGATGTGTATCGATGTTGATAGCGTGGTACTGATTGTTGTCTCTCATCAACGTGTCTGCAAATAAATTAAATTTCTTTTCTTTGATGGTCTTGATAATCTGCTTGATGTTACTGGGCACACATTCTTTTATGCGGTAATCCATATATTTGGACCACCGAGTTATTCTTGTGTGGCAATCTCGGGCTACTTTCGTAGGTTTAAATATTACGAGAACCAAAACTCTCAATTCAGGCCAGTTTTTACCCTCGGAGATCATTTTTCCTTTAAAGGTTTTCGTTGTTGCGTATAATTCACGAGTTTGCACGAAACCACCCGATTTAAAGTTGACTAAATCTGGAAACATTGGTTGGTTTCTGACACTGTAAGGCCTTATTTTGTAAAGCTTGCTCAAGGCCGTCATCAAAGAAGTCATACCGGCCACGTAAGAAGAAACACCGAACGATGGTAGAAATTTATTTTCGCAAGCTACGTGAACTTTACGAGTCAGGAACTCCACGCTAACACTTCGCTGATTTGCCGCTCTATACTTCACTTCGTTTAGGGCAAATCGGAGTTCGGCAGCGGCCTCTAATCCGTTCAACCAAAATTTGTCTTCAGTAAACTCTCGTCTGGCACAAACTGATGCTTTGGCGCTTACAATGCTCGGATCAAGGGTCACAGTGACATAATCGCCGAGTGGATGTTCCCTTAAACTAGTATCGGTCATATATTTTATAAGCCCCACACTTATTGGCGCCGTCGTCGTGATTACGGCTGTGTTATCACGCATTTTGGTTGCAAAAATAATTATTAACAAAAAATAAAATCCGCGTTGTGATGCGCAATAACATGTAGTCTAGTGCGTCTGAATTTAGTACTGAAACTACAGCCCTTCGTTGAAAATCCCGGGCGCACCGATCAATACAACAGGTATTCTATGTATAAATTATATGTAGATATGAGCCACCCGTTCCCCACTGCACCCACCGACAAGAGTAAACGAGCTAATCGACTCGTTTTACAATTTCGTTGAATTTTCACTAGAATTTATTAATTGTATTTGACATTTTTGGAATTCTACTTTATTAAAAGGCAAATAAATTTAAAAATGCTCATTTCCTTAATTCACTGTCGTCTCTGTCTGATATAAAACAAAAATAAATTCTTACATATAAAGATTAATTTCTACACTATAGTGTAGAAATCTACACTATAATTAATTACACTACAATACAATAGATTTACATACCTGTTGCTAACAATATAATTTTCTTGTCAAATATCTCATACTCAATTATAGACACATGTATAATGATAGAAGAAAATTAATTAAATTCTGAACTTGTCGTGTTTTGAGAGAGGACAACATCCCGACAGACGTCCAGTTATAGGGGGATGAGAGGGGGTTTCAATACGCATGCGCGCTCCCCGTCTGTATCTGTGTGATATAGATATCAAAATGTGTGGGCTGTCCGGGCTACGGGGAGAGAGTTATTTTTGGTACAGGATATTGTATTAATGGATTATAGGCACGCACCACTGATATTTCTAAAATGATGTGCGTATTAGAGAAGTAGTAAAAAAGAAGGTTTCATATTTGTCTTCATGCATTTTTCATCCTTTCGACCTTTTATACCGTAAAGCGGTGGTCCTTTCGGAGTCGACCTACAAAGACTTCTACCATATATAAAAACCCACGTTAAAGATGTGGTGCATTTTAGTCCAAAAAAAATCGTCTTTTTCGAACAAAATAAAACTTTGTTTTGGTCCTACTGATTCAGAGGTATTATCGATCGTTCGGACAACGCCGATGGATTCTTCTGTTATTGTATTGCCGAGCACATTAAAACAATTAGTTACATAGCAGTATCTACTATTCCATCAATGGAATTAAACGACATCGTGTAAAAAGTAAAATAATTTAATACTAGGCCATTCCCGAGGCTTCGCCCGTTTCGGTCATCTACCACGGTTATATGTTTCCTATGTGTTTATCTAGGTTTCTAGGTCATAACCTGTATGTGTGTCAAATTTCAGAAAAAAACCGACCAGTAGTATATTAGTAAGATTTTTATTAATTACGAAATACTTAGTTACTTATCCGAAGCGTTCCAATTTTGCCCTCAACGCATCTGCCGCACTCAAGTAGGCCCCTTAATCTTATCTGGGGTTAGTCACAGGTGTCTATGGGAGGCAGTGACTATTTACTAGTCCAGAGGTCAGCAACTTTTTGAGACAGAAGAGCTAAAAATACAATTTAAAAAAAATTTAAGTTTTTAAAGAGACAATTTTTTTCGTGTCAACGATAAAAAGCGTATCTATGCTAACTTTATTAATTGCGTATGGAACTTAAGAGTCGCAGCTTTACATCTAAAGACCCGTATGTGTACTAGTCTGTACTAGTCTGTATGTTCCTTTGCTACCGCTTTAACCCAAAAAACAACACAAAAAAATGCATATTCTTTATTTCCAGGGGTGGTTCCCGCGCGTTACATCCTCGCGGTCCTAGGTTCCATTGGCATGGCGATCGTGTACGGTCTGAAGGTGAATCTCTCCGTGGCCATGGTGGGCATGTTGAACCACACAGCCATCAACCTGGCTGTGCACGGGGAGAAAATTGAGAACGCGACCGTTGACACTGAGCTGGAATGTGAACCTACTCCCAGCAAGGGAAATGCTACGGTGAGTTTTAACTAGCTGTGCCCCACTTTTACACCAGCTACTACATAACAAAAACAAACATAACGTGATGTTATATTGCCTATAACCTTCCTCAATAAATGGACTATTCAACACAAAAAATAATTTTTCAATTCGAGCTAGTTCCTGAGATTAGCGCGTTCAACTAAACAAACAAACTCTTGAGCTTTATATTATAAGGTTTATAGCTTTATAGTTTAGATTTGATAGGTACACTGTCCCTGTAGTTTCGGGACCAGAATAGGGCTACGGTATCCCCAGCCTGTCGTAAAGGCGACAAAGGCGACAAAAAGGGGGCTTCTGGGGTTCGCCCGCAACCCCAAGTCCGCAAGAGAGGGAGCTCGAGTCGTCCAGCCAAGCGACCTCGGGAAGGACGGCGGCGTGTATGGTCGCATGCCGTCGTAACATATGAAGGCACGGTGAGCGCATTTGCGCTCACCTTGCGAGAATTTGCTCACCGGGGAGAGCACGTAAGGGGCATCGCGCTCGGAAGATTCCGGTTGCGTTCCGTTGGAGATCCCGGAGTCCTTCACGTAGCGCTGAGAACGGCCACCGGGGAAGTTTTAGTGCGGTAAAAATCCCACATAACCTGGCGTTGCTCCCACGGCGTCGGGTACCTTTTGAAGTTTTCCCCCTCGTTACAAAAGTTACCGGAGTCCTCCGAGCGCGATGCCCCTTACGGGCTCTTCCCGGTAAGCATTTTCTGTCACCGTGCCTTCACATGTTACGACGGTATGCGACCACACATGCCGCCGTCCTTCTCGAGGTCGCTTGGTTGGACGGCTCGAGCTCCCTCTCTTGCCGCCCGCAACCTCAGAAGCCCCCTTTTAGTCGCCTCTTACGACAGGCAGGGGATACCGTAGTACCTACATCATTAGTAAGATGAACCAATGGCATATAAATATACACACACAGATAAATATTTCTTAATTCTTAAAATAAAATTCAGTTATGATAGATGCAAATGTTTGAATAAGAAATAGATGAACAGACAGGCAAAAGTTACAAAATTTACTATATTTCTATTATAACTTAATTATCAATATAAGCGATGTAAAGTGACGCAGGGCGTCAATTAACTAATAATGTTTAAGTAGGTAATTAATTAACTATATCTAATGACTTCAACTTAACATAATGTTTCAAAACATAAGACGAATGGAGTCCAACGGGGAGAATGACCGATATTGACGTACGACTAGTCATCAAACTCAACAATCTTAACATTATTTTTTTCATCTAATATGTTAATTAAAATACGTTTATTAAAGGCCCTACCTTTAATAAACGTGTTTTCATTGTACTTATAGACCGAATTTCGAAAATTTACAACAATGGCATATCATTATATTAATATGTGAAGCAATAACTTTGGACCCCTTTTTAAAAAAATTGCGCGGACGGAGGAGTATGAAATTTGGCACACTTATAGTTTATATAGGACAAGTGCAGAACGGTAATATTTTTCAATAATAATGATTATAAAGTACATTAAATCAATAAATAAAACATTACACACACTACCATGCATTTGACAC
>MOOZ01004466.1:394708-406691 GCA_002930495.1 Cecropterus lyciades
CTACTGAACCCTGTAGTCATACTCAAAAATTCGGCTCGCTGGTGCCACCGAAGCCTATAGTCGTAGACTCCTAAAAAACTTTGTCATTATTTATGCGCAATTTGGTCTTATTCGTACTCTTTTATAATATAATTATGGATATGTAATCTTTTTCGAGCGTATGTACATATATCAATTTCTTTGGTACGCTCTGCAGTTCAAATAACTTGACGAATTTTGATATAGGAAGTGTCTTTTAATTCATAATGTCATAGTTGCCATAGTCTATATATTTGCGTCTGATAATCGAAAAAAAAGAAGGAATAATTCTTTTTAAATCATGATAATATGGATATCATGTAAAAGCTGGTAAACCGCTTTTGTATTTCCCTTTCAATCCAAGTAACCGTAAAAAATATTATGGTATCAACAGGTTTCACTTCCATGGTGCCGGAGTTGTCCCGTTCCGCTGAGCCGCTGTGGACACTGCGGCAACAAACCCCGCAGGAGATACACGAACACGCCTATCCACCACACTCTCCGCAACCACGGTAAATATCTAAAACTTAGGTACTGTTTTACGGTCTAAAAAATCGCTTTCTGCACTCATACTTTCAAACTAGGATTTTCTCCTCGTGTGTGCTGTGGACACACATAGATGAATATACAAACATCCAGACCCAGAACGCTCCGCCGCGCGGGTCGTCGCAATGTAATCAATAATATAGTTTCGCTCTTGAATTTCTTCATTCAACCATACATATATAACTAAGATACTCGTTGTAACAGTTAATATATGAACCTTTTCTCTCATAATTTCAGGTTTTTTATACTTATACTGTAAAACGTCAAAAATCCGAACGTCGGATTCCGAAACGTCAAAATTCCGAACACCTTCTAAGATTTTTTTTTTCAATATTAATTAGCGCGGAAATAATATACATGTTATTTTAATGAATTTATCGATGTTGTGAAATATATTATTGCGTTGTTTAAGATTTTTTTATACACTGATTGAAATAAAAACACACATACACTTTGACATCGTCTATATTTTGAATACCGTATGCTTAATTATAGGGCTAATTTTCAGATTATGTATGAAAATTCTAACAAATCGGTAATCTGAACTACCCATGGTATGTACTCTATCTAACAAAAACCCGGAGAATAAGAAATAGTCGCCGTCACTAAAGGATACTTACAACATCAAAGGAGTCGTCAAGAAAGCCGAAAAGATCATCACAATCTCGCACGTGGCTAATAGAAACTTGCAAACCGATCGATGAAGGGGATCCATTTGAACTGCCCAACGAGTTCCGAGTTATTAATTATTTATTAAAGATTAGAATCATAGCGGTATATAACAGCTCAACATATGTTATCTCGCTTTCACCGTATAAATCTTACTTTTGTTATTTTTTTATAAGAAGATATTACATAGTTTCTGTTTGGAGGTTTGAATAAATGCAAGATGTTTATAAAACTTGAATAGCGTGATTAGCGATACATGTGGTGCCATCTCTTATCAAGTTTCGTAAAGTCGTATACAGTCGGTATATGATGTGACGATGAAATAATTTGAAAAATGTTGACGATCGATACGTATATGATTTAGTGAATTAAGTGATTACAAAAAAATACAGTCGAATTGAGGATCTCACATCATATCAGGAGTATAAGCCTCCTAAGTATTTATCTTGTGTCGTGGATGTACCCAGAATAAAAATAGAGAGAGTTACCCGGCCAGAACATATCTGTCTGGCCGGGAAACAAACCCAGAACCCATTAATTGTCAGGTCTGTATGATGATCGATTTGCGGTCGACAATCTATCAATTGTGTATCAATATCTTTTTTTCAAGAAAGTTAACTTACAGATATATTGATTGCAGATTCGTGTCCCGTGGTTCATCGTACCGCTCGCCGAGTCTGAGTGTGGACCGCAGTACTGACTGGATCTCTCAAAGCGCTTATGTGCCACCGACTAGAGGTTATTCAAGACAATTATTATTAAATTATTTAAGAGGAATTTTAACAACTTATTGTTTCCACATTTACTACTTGTATTTATTTTTAGCGGGTCCTAACCCCTTAGGGGTCAGGCTCTGCTAATTTCTTATTAGATTTCCACGATGATTGGTGATCTTGATGATGATCATCTATGATGAGTATTCATTGCGGCGATTGTTTAATTAGATGATTTCAGTCGAAAATGATGGAAGGTGGTGGACGGAAAGTTACAGTTATTAACTATAACCTAATATGATGCTGGTGATGTCTCTACCTACCTAAGTTCTACCTAAGGTTATTCGTTTTCATATCTAAGTTAGAACGCCTTGCTTAAGTGTCTCTGCCATACCACACTGTTCAAAGTAGAATGTGCGGTTAACGCTACAGTTTTTTTTTTTTTTTAGTATGGGAGTAGCAAACGAGCATGCATTCCACCTGATGGTAAGTGGCTACAGCCCATGGACATCCGCAATCAACCCTAGATAAGATCAAAGTCTCACCTAAAGTTAGCCACTGATGTGTTGCTACCCCTGAGGATTGAGATGGAATGCTTCGAAAAAGTATGTCTCCCTTACCACACCTTTCAGACCAGAACACAACAGCGCATAATACTGCTGTTATTAGGCAGAAATAAGTGTGTGGTTATAATGCAAAAAAAAAGATCAGCGGTTGTTCTATTGTAGTGGAAGGAAGGTACGCCTCCATTTATATATTTATCATTTTGGGACACAAACAAGTCACGTCAGATTTAGAAAATAATTATTTATAAATATATACTTATGAATGAATGAACACACGGTTTCCCTTGTCAATTTCATGTACATACATACACACGTTCATGTATTAAATTCTATTTAGGGTTAATTGCCTCTTTCGATTCGAATTTCGAATCGAATATGAATATTTGATTAGATTCAGACGATATACACACCTCTAGTATGTTTGTTACTCTTTCACGCAAAACTACTGGACTGATTTCGCTGAAATTTTGTACACAGATAGTTTATGAACTGGATTAACACATGGAATATTTATTTCCGTGGTAAAACTGTAGATCTATTTTAATATCTCTACTAATATTATAAAAGAGTTTGTTTGTTTGGTTGAACGCGCTAATCTCAGGAGCTATTGGTTCGAATTGAAAAAATATTTTTGTTTTGAATAGTCCATATATTGAGGAAGGCTATAGGCTATCGCGTTATGTTTCTTTGTTTTTTTTTTCTTATTTAGCAGCGGGTGAATCTTCGGAGCACAGCTAGTAATTAAATAAAATCGTATCGTCGTCAGAGTGTCGTCTGTGGCGCGGCTCGCTGCCGGACGTGCGCCGCGACGACACGGACGAGCTGCTGCGCGACGCCGAGGCCTTCGTGCGACGCTCCATCGACAACCTAAGGGACCACGACCGTACGTATGGGGGGAGTAGGGGGGTGTATACGATGTTTGCCTACTCACATACACCTTTCTCAAAATTGGGAGGGTAGGACTAGGTATGCGATGCGTGTTTACATACATACACATCTCCCACAACTGTGTGGGTGTAACTGGGCGTACGTTGTTATGCGAAAACGGAGAAAAGGTGCTTGTTAGACTCGAACTAGAACTACTAGACCTATTCTCTAATGTTTAGAGGATAAGTCTTGTAAGACTTATTGTTTTACGTTTATAGTATGAAGTATATATAAATAAGTCTTAATAGATTTATTATTCAATTTTTTGAAGATACATCTTGAAACCCTAAAATATTTGAGAATTTAATATTACCTATTACATGTCATTTCGTTAATACACTTAAAAACATGTTTATATTAATTTGACATCAGACGTCTAACACGTCAGGTGGACAGTGGTGGATGAATAAATTTATGACACATTCATATGACACATATATTTTAATATATTATATAATTTTTTCCAGTGGACGCCCCCACCGAGCGGATCGGCCAGCCATACATTCCCACCGAAGCCCGACAGCTGCGTCTGGGACACACCGTCAAGATAATAACGCCTCAGGGCCGATTAGCTGTCGGCAAAGTTAGGTGAGACCACTCATTCATTAACTCACTCGTTTATTCGATCGCTAATATATTTTTAGGATAGGAACGACTTTTTAGGATCTATCTATTCTTGAAAATAACTAACATTACTATCAGTGAAACAACTGTCAAATTGATTTCTTTTCTCTAGGTTGATGTTAAAAGTTTTTACTCATTTTCTGTAATATTATAGATAAAATAAGCTTTCTACACTTATAGCTTCACACTAGAATTACTTCTCCTGTGTCGTGGAATACACAAACTTGAATCCACAAAGACGAATACACAAACACCCAGACCCAGAGCAGAATCTTAATTCATCATTCAGATGTATGTCTGGCCGGGGATTAAACCCGGAACCCACTGCGGGTCAGATTGGTATAGACTCAAGTAGATGGACCTAGTAGAGGTAGTAAGTAGTGCAATAGGGATATTAAGTACAACTTCTCCGGGGTGTGTTATAGGTACGTGGGCTTAGCTGGCGGTTCAGCGGCTTCCAGTGGTGTGTTCGTGGGGGCGGAGCTCCCCACTGAACGCTGCGGTCACACTGCTGAACGAAATGACGGTACGTTAGCGGGCCGTCGCTACTTCCGGGCTCGACCGCAACACACGGCCCTCTTCGTGCCCTTCCACAAGGTCGTTATGGCCTGGGCACACTGAAAGGTAACCACCGGAGACTATCAGCAGTATTTGACGGACTTGGAAACCGAAATAATGATAAAGAAGCGTTCACAATACACTTTACCCTTCCACAAGGTGGTTGTGGCCTGGGCCCATTGAATGGGGAGACTACCTGAGACTACCAGTAGTACGATACGAATAACTCAGCTACCGAAATAAAAAATGTCAGCAACAAACCGCGTTCTTCGTGTCCATCCACAGGGTCGTTATGGCCTGGGCACACTGATTGGAGAGGCTACCAGCAGTACACAAATGACTTATCTACCGGAATAATCATGAATGAGACTGGACTTCAGTACCAATCGGAAGGATGAGGATAGTAAGTGCACCTACACTACAAAATATGTAATTACCTAAGACGTAATACTATACTGTAATTTAACATATAATAATGGGGAGTTTTGTACAACTTATTTATTGAGAAATCAACTAATGGAGTAAAGCAAGTATAAACTGATATAAAGGATACGGTCCGTACATCAGGTGTTAAATAAAAGGTCTGTATAAATGTCCGAATAACTGATTTTATAATATACGTGATGAGTACACGTTGTACGCGGTCGCGGTAATGGCGTGAGCTGAATAAGGCGGCGATGACGGAAATGGACAATGCTGACTGGACATTTGTACGAAACCGTACATAAAGAATGACCAAATAAATTTGAACTAACAATTTAACACAGAAAAATAAAATGTATCTGGCTTGAAGGACCATGATGAATTTGCAACTAAATAAAATGATATTACACCCATGACCTCGGCACTGAACGATATATCTAAGGAAAATACGAGTGTGAACGAACATTATGACTATAAATTATTTGGAAGACCACGATTAAATTTTTTTAATAAAACATTAGATACGCTGAGATATGAAGTGCATCTGACGCGAAGAATTCTTATCAATTGAAAGTGTATTAAATAATTAATATCTAGTTAAACAGTGAAAATGAATCATTAGATAAAAAATAAATTTTAAATTTTTATTCGGCGTGAAAGACCATTACTAGCGGAAACCAAGTGAATAAAACAAACGAAGTGAAAATATCAGTGTATCTAATTTGTCGCACATTTTATGAAAATAATGTCATAATATAAATTATTATGTAGTCTGAAAAAACTATAATTTTTTCTAAAGTATGTCTAGGTAATTGATAATAATAAATGTTTTTTCTATCTTGTTTCTAATATTGCGATTAGGGCATTTTTAAGTGAAACGGAATTAATTGATTTTTTGAAACGGAATGTATGATATATCGCAGTGTTGAACGAAAAGGACCTAACTCAGAATTTCGGAAAATTGCGTTAAATACCTAAAACTACTCTCAATAACGTAGTCTATTGCCTAGTGATTTAAAAAGTGACAATTTCGTACTAGTAAAGGACAAACATGAATGTTACGTCGCTTTAAAAAAACTGCGTTAACGAAACTTCCCAAAATACGAAGACAGTTTTTTTATTTAAACAAATTTTCGCTTTAATTCCTTTTTATTCTCATCATGCTATATGTTAAATCTGTACAAACGATAAAATATATGTTTTGCTAAGAAAAAATATTTGGTGTTAAAGATTTTTTTAATAAATATCGCAAGGCCTACAATAAGGGGAAAGCGGCCATTTTATATATCACAAGGGATACGTACTTTGTATGCCAATTTTCAGGTTGTGTAACTATAATAACTCTGTTTAAATTAAACAATAAAGGATATTTAGCCGATTTAAAATTTAGTTCTAGTTATCGCTCATGGGCGTTGACGAATCTCTAATGGGGCCTCCATAAGTCAATAATAGTTATGTTGTTGTTACTGAAGACTATATTAGAAAGCCTAAGAATCTATGCCTTTCAAGTCAAGTTAGAGCAGCTTTGTAAAGTTTTCATAAGCTTTCTACCTTATCTATACTAATATTATAAAGCTGAAGAGTTTGTTTGTTTGTTTGAACGCGCTAATCTCAGGAACTACTGGTCCGATTTAAAAAATTCTTTCGGTGTTAGATAGCCCATTTATCGAGGAAGGCTATATATCATCACGCCAAGACCAGCAGGAGCGGAACTCCAATGAAGAATGTTTCAAAATCGGGGTTTTTTTTTCTAATGAGAGCTTTCGCTGCATGCGCTGCGTAAACGGTTAAAGTTTCGAAAAAAATATGTGTGACAGAATGAATCCCCTTTAAAAGTTCTAAAAAAAAGTCAGCGACAGCATATGTCTATCTTTTCAGGTAAACTCACTGTAGCCTTTTATATGCTAACCACATTTGTTCCAATATAATGCATTATTTGCGAAGTTGTTTTTATAAATATAATATTTATTCTTATCTAAATATATACATAAATTAGTTTTCTTTGTAGTAACTAATACGCGGGTGAAACCGTGGGGCGCAGCTAGTACCTTATATAGGTGTGGTGGTCGTACCGCAGCCTACAGCTAGGTAGACCTAGCACGGTTCTACCAGGTAGGTACTACCTCCACACCTATCTAGTTTTTGGTGGAAGGGTGTGCGTGCCGGCTGACTTACATGTAAGACGACCGCCTTAGTCAGGAGTTTCAATGTATCAGTGGTCGATTGCATGGAGAACAACTGTTGTAAGTTGGAGTTGGTAAGGTACCCATGCACCATGCAAAAAAAATGTATGCATGCACGTTGCAGTAGGAGACATTGTACTGCATCGTGCATGCATGCATACTTTATCGTATTGTATGTTTACTACTGGATTGTTTTTGTAAAATACAGTTACATAAATAATGTAACCGCTTTCCCAATTCGATTAACTACGTAAGTCGACTTTTCATTAACCAGGTCTTGAAACTAAGGATGTATTTTTATAAGGCCTAAAGTAATAATAATTTTATCTAAATCACGGGTTGCTGAATAATGATGGAATTGTCTCTGTGATTGTTTTACCCGAGAGAGAATTCATAACGGTATTTTTTCTTGACTATATATCTTAATAGTTTACGTTATATAGCTAAGTCGATCGTTAAATTTGCTACCAAACTTTTTACTCTCTCTCTCATATATTTTTGGAGTAACATTGTCTCGTAGTTCAGTAATTTATAGCTATTGGGAAATTTAAGCTCTGTTCACATTTGCATATAGCTTGGCAGAAACGTAGCGTGTCAGGTACGTAACGTAGCATCGTCTCAGACACAGACAGAAACAGACAGTATACATGTTTTTAAAGTTTTACGTGATTTTTCGATACGAAAATTTTTGGAAATGCGCCATAGATAAATAATGGTTTTTCTGTTCGGAAACGCTGGACGGTGTTAGCTCTAGTCTTTGTTGACTTGTGTTTGTAAAAAATAATGACACTACTATTTTATCGATACTAATTTTCAAAGTCTAGAGAATGTTTGTTTTTGATCTCTAGATGTAATATACAACAATATTATTGTAAACGTGAGTGAAACCGTGAGGCACAGCTAGTTTAATTACACTGTAATATCTTCAATGTGCCACATACACTATTCGCAGATGTGAAAAGAGCCTAACTCAATGCTATATACTTCCTCTAAATAGTAAATATTAGTAAGATGTGTCTTGGTGTTAGAAAAACGGGCTAGAATTTTGAACTCAATTTAATGGAATAAGATTCAATTTTGAATGTGTGTTCGATGTTTATAATAATTCTTCTAGGCTAGTTATATGCATAATGTGTGTATAAGATACGCCTAAGTTACCGTACTGTCAACTATCTCTTTCCTTCATATTATATACGATATAAAGGTAATAGGGAGTAAAAAGGATAGATATATGTTTCTGTAATTAGTAATTAGTATGTGTACTCCGTAGCGGCATTTTTACTTAACTATGTGTATAAATGTATGTATTAATATAAGGTACTCAAGTGTTAATTAAATATTGTAATGTTACAGTGTAATGTAATAGATATGGAAGTGTAACCTGGTAATTTATCTGGATGTAGTGGTAACCATACAAATCTGACATGTAAAACGTTCAGAATCCCTTCCCGGGAAGGTTGTGGGTCTGGGTGTTTGTGAGTTTCTGGTGTCTGGGAGTTTCACGATGCGGAATCTTAGCGTGGTGCACTGCCGGATTTGAATTTTCGTTTTGGCTTGTCTAAGGTCAAAGGAAAAAAATGATGGCGTAAAAATTAAAGATTTATATAATCATATCCGAATATGAGGGGGAGGAGCTTACTTCCCCTAATTCTAAAATGATGATGTCTCTTTGAAGATAAGAGGGGAAAGGGTTAAGTGAAAGATTTTGTTGGTTTTGAAGAGTATGCGATCCACTTGAGGTTTAATAGTCACTGTTGCCTATGGAAATCTGAAAAAATCAAAAATTCTTAAGAGGGTAGTTATATGAGGGTACACGGTCATGTCTATTATATTTTCATATACAACTACTTTCATTGTGGTAGATAATTAGAATGTCAGTTTGTAATTTTGCTGTTACATTAAGTATAATACAATAATATATTTTGTTTATTACTATATAAATGTCACTTGCTCACTCTTCTAAATGTTATGGTGCTCCGAACTTTATAATCGTTTCAATTTCTATTTGACACATTTTTACTTTTATTGTGGAATATTTTTAAGAAGTCTTTAGATAACAAAAATGAAATGAAGAATAGAAGAAAAATGTGGATCTGTTTATAAATAAAATTATAGCTAGTTTTAAGTGTTTTCGGCCACACTGTTTACAAATTTGTATCAAAATTTTAAATAGCATTAATCGTTTTTAAATTGGACAGTCAAGATCGCTCAAATATATTTCTGTCATGACATTTAATTATTTGTTAGCTTTATACACAAAAATTAATTCGCGAAGCTTTCGATTTTATATTTTTGTTTTTATTGTTGTTTTATATATATATATATATTTTTTTAGGCTATGCACCCATTGTAAGTTTATTTATTTATTCGGTCGTTATCAGTTTAATATTACGAAAATTTTACCTCCGTATTTAATCAACATGAGTTTTTTTTTTATAATATGACTTTTTGGATCATAAAAAGTAATAGCATTGATTATTTAGATAATATTTTATTAATATTTTCGGTATTAATGGATTATAGACTCCCATTTTCAACTTGAAAGCATATCATGTATAGACTGAGAGCCTGTCACATTATTATCTGTGGCAGTGAGGTAAATATGGTTAAACTTGAGGTTAAAATAGTTTAAACTACTTCCATGACAAGACCGTAGAGACAAAAATCGGGGAAGAGAATTAAAGACGAACAATTAATTTTTATAAACGTACGGCTTTCATCACGTATTTACTCCCATTAGGGGATGGTTTTTTAAAAATCCTTTCCTAGTGCTCATGTGTTAGTTAATAAGTAGGAAATATTGATCTAGGAACAAGTTTTACGCTTCTAGGACCGATTTAGATCTATGTTGTATGTCAGTCAGTGTAAAAGTTTAATTAGGTAACCTTGTTTAACTAATCGAATTTTATTGTATGCAATGGTTTTGATTATTGATCGAATAAATCTTATTTATTAGACATTTTAATGAAACGTTAAATTTACGCGGCCTTATCGCATATTCTCATTGTTATCTTTATCAATTAATATATTAAATTAGTAGCTTATTCACATTTTTAGTTCATAGTTTAACAGACCTGTCATAAAATCTATATTACGGGCTCTTGGTCTAATAATTTATCTATTCTGAACTTTCTGTAATGTATTATATAACATGTACGTTAAATACGTGTTGTAGAGGATTACTCTAGGACTCGATGTTAATTGTATATTTTAGTAAGTGTTCGTCGTTAGAATTAAAATTTTAATCTCTTATTTTATACGATTATAAAATATCAAAAAAGTGTTGGTAATAGTCAATATTGGATTTTAATGTTTTACTTATCTGTTAGTGTGTACTTTTATCGATGTATCTCGAAGTATTATCATTATCCTCATGTGTATTATTAGGCGTGATCAATTTGTATTCTTGAAAGTTGATAGGTTTTCTCTTATTGCCCAATTCCGACTGGTCCTGTGTCCTTAAAATCATATGGTTCTCTGTCTCTTCATTTCCTTAGTCTCCTTTGTGTGGACTCTAGCGACACTAGCTAAGCTGTCTATGTCTCTACCGTTTTAAAGAATAAATGGAAGTAGTATGGGAAAATAAAATCGTGGTGTGTGATCAAAACGAGTTTGCAACGGCTTGGTTTATTGTAACGTATCATAAAGAAAATTAATTTGGTGGCCAATGTTCATAACTTTTTATTCGACCAAACAAAATTAGCCTTATATATAAAAACTACACAGTCACGTGTTGATCACGTGGTACTTTACAAACGTGAACGTTAGCGTCGTATGCGGGATAGCGTTCGCGACTTTGTTAATTTAGACTCCCTGTTCCAAGAGGGATAGGGGGTCAGCAAGAGCTGAAACGTGGGGATTAATTACGTGTGGTAATATTGGCGATTTTTCGACCCCTCCACCAATTAATTGCACGTGAGAATGTTCAAGAGTAGGACAGAAACAGGTTTTACAAGACTTACTAGAAAAAAATTACGTGATATTAAGCCGTGACCCACACCCCCGCGTGAGATATCGTGAGATTCGACCCGACCCCCTCCTCCCTTTAAATGTTTCATGTAATCTATGGATGTCCCTTAAGCGGCATCTTAACATGTTGGTTGTTGCAAAGCCCTTTATTGTCGGCTTGTATAACGCACAAAAAGTATAGCAGTATAACGCACAAAAAGATATTTTCAACTTTTGTTTTTGTTTCGTGCTCAACTATTTCCGTTTGATATATTAATGCGGAATTGAGGATGTGATTTTGTGACAGTGTCTTATTAGATAGGATATAGTTGCTGCGTTTGTAGTGGGTATGTTATTTGCGGTTGTTCATATTGAAATAATTTTTTCTGATGTAAGGAAGTTTAAATCGTTGATATAATTTTGAATGCAATAAAGCACTTTTTTCATAATAATAATCAAAATATATTTATTTATTTTGAAACATTTGTTTCTTTAAGTAAACTTATTTCAGTCGTTCTTTTTCATATCTGAATTATATTTATTTAATTTTAGAATTAATTTAGAATGATTTTACCATGGCCGTGTGAAATGAACGAGATACATGGTTTTTGTCACAATTTTATTGCATTATATTAGTATGAACATTCGCAAATAACGAGGTATGAGTTAGATAAGAATAGGAGGATAAGGTTTGCTGTATAAGGTCGTATGGAGAGCTATTTTATTTTTTATTTATTATCTTTTGTTGTTTTAAGGATTTCATGCATACAAATTTGACATTATGTAGGCTAGAATATTACGCAATATG
>MOOZ01004504.1:11750-22328 GCA_002930495.1 Cecropterus lyciades
TGTGGTTCAACTCCGGAAACACCACCGCTACACCTGTTTCTGCCTTATAACTGCAGTGTTATGCGCTGTTGTGTTCTGGGGGGTCCTAGAGGGTTGATTACAGATGTCCATGGGCGGCAGCAGCCATAAGGTGGGCTTCACGTAAATACTATAAAAAAAAAAACGAAAATCAGAATGATTTTTAACTGCGCCGTTTAGTAAAGATATTAGGCTGTTTATTAAAACAGGTAATTAAGCTAAGTGGTTACGACACTAATACTAAAAATATGATAAAAACTTCATCTTACAAAGAGCGGTATTCAAATAGAAAATCACTACAAAAATTTCGTTTAGCAATTACTTAAAAATATACATACATCCACTATATAGGAATTTATATTGAACCGAGGCCTGTTCTGGAAGATGTACAGGGAAGATAAGGGGAAGATGGGAATACAGGGAAGATATTAACGTTACAATAAAAGTGCGATCATTTGCACTAGGGTTGGGCTGGCAGTTCTAATGGTTATCGTACTGAATAGTTGAAAATACAGCAAAAATCAAAGCAAAAAAAAAAAGAAAAATTGAATTAATACACCCTAGTTGTTCCGTTATATATACACTGCCAATGAAAATAAATATCTTTATTTTGCAGAGGCCTACGGGGGCACTTACAAATTGTCAGTTACAATATATTTTCTTACACTACCACCGGATCGGAACACGACCTCAACTGAGAAGAGAAACTCATTTTGTCTTTTTTGTTTGTATAATATAATTTTTTTTTTTATTGAAATATCAAGATTTTTTGTGATTATTCAGAATGCTTTGTCTGAGTGAAAGATTGAACATATGAAGGTTAAAAAAGCATATTGAATCTCCAAGGTTGTTCTGTTACAATATATTGTTATATATATATTTGAATGGCAAGAATAAGTATAGTATATTAACAAATCAAATATAAATAATGTGTGATAATTATATCTTCAAACCAATACAAATATATCGCACTTTTATCGTTATAAAATATGGAAGTATCAAGAAAAGGATCACAAAAGACAGTAGCTACATAAATAATTTGTTTCATAATACATAATGTATTAATGAAGCTTCGAAGTTCGTCTGACACTGAGAAGCAACTCGTAGACTAAAATAAAATAAGACTTAAAAAACATACATTAATTTTATACACTAATATATAGAGCGACCAAAATTCCTAAAAAAAATACTAACTTATATAAAATCATGGAAATGTGAACATAAATCAGTCGTTTGAAATATTCGATTCCAATAAGTACATACGTTTTTTATACGACATCGGGTGATAGAGAAAGATGTTCGGTTAAATTCGGTTCTCTATAGCGCTGTCTCTGTCATACGTCGGACGTGACAATGTCTAACTTCAATAAATTGTACCATAATTTTCGTTTCTATTTGCCTCTCGCTCACTCTTTGTAATGAGTGAAAGAGATAGACATACACCGTTGCTTTTGATGACATTTTTATTGAGACAAAATATAGATACGAAAATAAATGTGCGAAAGAGACAACGCTTTACAAAACTGAGACAACACTATTTATTTCTTTTATAACAGCGTCAAAAACTGCTTGTTCTGCTATGAAAGGTATAATAAATACTAAGATAAGGTATCATATATACATAAGTAGGAAACAAGCATGCCGTTCGCCTGATGATAAGTGGTCACTGCCGCCCTTGGACGTCTGTAATCAACCTCAGGTAAGATCAAAGTCTTATCTAAGGTCGGCTACAGATCGGTCGGACCACCCCTGAAAACTAATAATAAATTGAACATTTAACACAATCCTTTAGGGGTGTGCGAATATCTTTCGAATCGAATCGAATATTCATATTCGAATATTCGACGAATAATTCGCGATGTATTGAAATATTGCTGGATTTTCTATTGTTTGTAATTTAAATATCACTGGTCAACCCATGGAAATCTTGTTCACTGGTTGAATCAGTGAATAGAACATCTACGCCTATACGCGTGAGTACGCACGTGACTGGTTGAATCAGTCAAGTTAAAAAAATTCCACTGATTATTTTAAAAAAGAGAAACCCTCTCGAAAATTTGCGAATAACAAAATAATTCGCGATTAATTAAAAAAAAAATGAACTAATCGAAATTTTTCAGATTATTCCATTATTTGCTAATTATTCGAAATTTTTCACATTATTCGGGAGCTTTCGAATAGTATTCGATTTTAGTTTCGAATTGAATATTAATTTTCGATTCGGAACGAATAATTCATAAGTTCGAACAATTCGCACACCACTACTAACTTTCCCTTCCCGTCAAACAAGAACACAGCAATATGACACTGTTATAACAGAAATAGGTGTGACAGTCGTATCTTCGCTCAAACCACAAGAGATGTACGATACCCAGATGTCGTAACGTTCACAAACCCAACACATTGTATGTAAAATCAAATCAAAATTCAATTCTTGCGCAATTCCGGCGTACGTTGGCGTCTTACCTACTAATTACAATATAATAATTATAGAAAAATATTAAACTGGGATATATGTACACGGGACTGTGAGTGCTGAATGTTGTAATAGGTAGAATATATATTTTGTTGAATTGAAACAACTGTGTGTGATACGGATAAATAATACAATAGAGTTGCCCCAAAATGTTGCAAATAATTTAAATAAATGTAGCTTAGAACATAGCACCCATTTATGAGTTTTCGCAATATGCGAAACTGATGAATGCACACTTAAATTCATTTTTAGTAATTTAGTTTCAAAAAAATAAATTAAAAATAATGGGAGCAATGACAGCGTAATAGTAGAGACTCGGCCTTTAAATCGAAGGTCCGAGGTTCAATCTTTGGCAAGCACCACCGATTTTACTAAAATATATGCGTTTTAAGAAATTAATTATAACTGCTTTAAGAATGAATACATCGAAAAACACACCTGAGAATTCTCTAAAGTTCTCAAAGGTGTGTGAATTCTACCAGTTGTTTCTGATCTAAAATCAAACAAAATATACACATTTATTGACACGGTCATTCTTTGCCTTTTTGGTCACCATGTTTGAGAACCAGTGGTAACTATATACTCTCTCTATTACAACATTTCCTATAGATTATTAGCGCAGAGGGTCGGTATGGAGGGGCATACTTAAGACAATATTTATGATTTATATAAATTACCAAGTTAGAATATATCCAAAATTAAAAATTCTGTCAGTAAATTACTCAAAATATTTATAGAATTGTATAAAGTAATAAAAAAATCATATTTCATTTCAACGTTAATTTATCGATACTGCAAAGTTTCATTTAAAATAGTTCAGCCAAGAACTGATATACATTTTAACCATAACAGCAAACATACATTTTTAAAATATACTTTTTAAAGTCTTAAATTAAAATTGAAACTTTATATTTAATATAAAGTTTCAATTTTAATTTAACCCTATGGTTAATTTTCCACCCCAAAACCACCCTCTCGCTTAGAACATGATAAACAACGATATCAAAAACCGTGTACTAGATACTGAACCTTACGTCTAGCGCGTTACAGTACAAAATATTTACAGTGATCGTGCGTTTACAGCTAACGACGGCGGTGCGACCGACGTCGTCACGACGTTACGACTTTAAATACAATTAATGTAAAATATATAAAAGATAAAAAAAGTAAAAGAATGGTCCTTGAAATCGAATTGTTGATATTTAAAGAAATAACTAGATGTTATATTTTTTTATAAACTGAATTTAGATAGATCACATACATACATACATTATTCACCTTATATGTAATAATGTCAATAATGTATATATTATATACACGTTATGTACGGAGTGTACATATAATGCTTTATGTAGGGGTGAGTGGCTCGGTGGCACGTCTTATAAGAAAACTTAATCCAGTTCAGAACACAGATAGGAGAGAAAAAGAAAAGAAAGAGGGACTACCCCGTGCTGACGTGATCATCATACCGGTCTGACACGCAGTGAGTTCCGCGTTCGATTCCCTATCAAACATATATCTAAATAATTAATCTAAAATTTTATTCCGGTTCCCAGACCTAGAACAGAAATGTAAATTGATTATTATTAAATTGATTAGTTATCCATAAGAAAATCTTAGTATGGAACTATCATAAAAACCCTCTATATTAGAATGTGTTCTTATTATTACTAGCTATGCCTCGCGATTTTACCCGCTACTACATAAGAAAACAAACAGCGTGATGTTATAAAGCCTTCGTCGATAAATGGACTATTCAACACAAAAATATTTTTTCAATCCGAACCAATAGTTCCTGAGATTAGTGCGTTCAACGAAACAAACAAACCATTCAGCTTTATATTAGTATAGAGAGATAGAAGATAGATATTGATATAAGATATAGACGAAAAAGATATAGATTATTATAAAGTGAAATAGAAATATATTTAGTTGAATATATTAAGTTGTAAAATGGTAACGAGTAGAGATCGCACCGCCGTACAAACGTACTGTACAGTACAAAACACTAGGGCGTATAAAATTTATTATTTCGTCAATTATTAATAATAATTATTAATAACAATTAATTATAATCAATTAAATATATTATACAGATACCCCTCTGTGACGCAAGGAGTGACGTCATTAGTACATGATGGAAAAATGTGACAGTGTGTTTGTGTTGCAAATATTCGAGCTTTTATTGTTAATGTCCTTGTGACGTAATATGAAAGTTTGTATGTATTATCAAAATTGGTCCTTCGAGCCGGATTACAGTTTTTATGTCTAGAAAAATGTAAAGTTAAATAAGTTTTTTTTTGATAGTCCAAGAGGAGTATTTGGGAGATTATTAAATTTGCGTATGATTCAAGTACCTGGTTCAATTTCGATGTAACTTTGCAACACAAGCACACTGCCGCCATACAAAACCTTACTTAACTGGCTATCTGACTAGCTCTTTACAAGTTCGATAGAAATGCAACCTTATGTTATAGCTAATAGAGTACAAAGTTCCAACGAGACCAGTTCCTTAGGCAAGTATCAAGCCGTAATCCTTCTTAAATACAAAATTAATATCAAAATAAAAAATAATATAAAAAATGGTTGTTCGTTCACTGATATCTCAAACATTATTCTTACGATTTAATAATTATTATATAAGGAATTCGAATAAGATTACAATACGCACAGTCAGAACGAGAGAGACCTAAGTCAAAATTTCAGCTAGTCTGCCGTCTAGCGCAGTGTTTCTCAGTCTTTGACATGACACGACCCCCTCGTCATCAACCCATTATTGTCCCACTGCTGGGCATGGGTCTTCTCTCAGAGAGAGTTTCAGATCATAGCCCACCGCGCTGGTCAAGTGCGAATCGGTGGACTTCATAAGCCTTTGAGAACTCTTTTTTTTTGGAAAATTCTCAGGTGTGCAGGTTTCCTCGCGATGTTTTCCTTCATCGTAAAGCAGTGATAATTAATAACTAATATCTAATACGCACATCATTTGAAAAAAATTAGTGTTGCGTGCCTAGGATTCGAACCTCGGACCCTCGATTGGCGGGCCGAGTTTCATCCATCAGGCTAGTGGCGATGGCTATCACTGCTAGTTGCGAAAAAAATTTGGCGTAACATAACGAGTACCAATTTGCTAACTTTTTCTTAATATGTTTTTAAAATTTACTGTTTTTTTTTTTATTGAAGAACTTATTTTTTCGACCGAACATAACCAGAGACATCGCGACCACCCAGGGGATCGCGAGCCACAGGTTGAGAAACACTGATCTAGCGAATTAAAGGCAATTTCGTGCTACAAAAGGACACACATAAAAATTACGTCCCTTTAATAACCGTGCGCTTTAAACTCCCCAAAATACAAACACAATATTGTTAGTTTTAAATGGAAATTTCGCATTAGGACCCTTTCATTCAAACTCTACAAGAAATACAAAAGTTTGGTGCCTTGTAAAATAGCAAGAAACGTCAATCCCTAGATCAATTTACATTTAATAATTAAATATTTATTTTAATTCGTTAAATTTGTCTAAATTCTCATTAAGTTGAAAAGCTAATGCATTAAAAATTCTTTTCTTAGGCTCTTATATTTTTTTGGAAATAAGGCGTGGTCTTAGGCCTTGAAAACCAGATTTTTTTCTTATGTTCACAGAATCTTATGTTCACAGACATTGAGGTTGTCGGGTTTTTCAATAATTATTTCCTTTACGTTGAATTATGAAAAGCAAATCAATTATAAATTACGCAAAACTTATTATTTTCTCGGATTTATGCTTTACGTTTTTTTTTCGAGATAATCTTCAGTCTGACTGTAACTTAGACTTTTTTATATTGTTGTGTTCTAAAACTCGTAAGTTTCGTCTTGTCACAGCTCACGTAAGTCTTCACAAATCCATCCAGTGCCAATCTGTATCGATTTTAAAAGCAAATAGCTCATGTTAATTGGACACTAACCCAACCACGAACTACCACCAATGCCAGTCATGGGGACTATCAGCAAAGCCCAAAGGGTTAAGTCCAGCAAAGGGCTGATGGATAGTCACTAAATGTGTTTCCGGAACTGTCTAATAAAGTGTTTCTGCTCTTCGGGTGTTCGCGGTGGAACTAATACCGGGTGATTGCGGAGAGATCCTCAATGATCCAAGCCCCCGAAACTTATAAGGGGAGGCCTATGTCTCGCAGTGGTCCTCAAAGGGCAAAACGAAGGGCACTAAATGTTTCCGAAACTGTCTCTAACAAAGTGTTCCTCTCGTGCCGGATGCTTCGTTGTTTCGGGAACTGTTTCTATGTGCAGTGTTTCTGATCATCGGTTACTAGCAGTAGAACTGATGCTGGGTGACGTCGCAAAGATCCTTCATAAGTCAAAACCCCCATTGGGAGGTGCCTACGTCCAAAAGTAAACCTCAAAGGGCTGATGGAAGACCACGAACTATGTTTCCAGAACTGTCTCTTCATTAGAGAATATTTATTTAGTGTCAGGTCGCGTAGACTATCAGCAAAGTCTATTAGGACTAAATCCAGTAGTGGTCCTCAGCTCCAATGCCTGTCTTTCCGGAACCGTCTCTATCTGTAGTGTCCTCGTATCCGAAGTGTTTCTGCTCTCCTGGTGCAGTCGAACTGATACTAGGATTACTGGGTGATGACAGAGTGATCCTTCATTAATCAATGCCCCCATTAAGAGAGGCCTACGTCCAGCAGAAGTTGGTCCTCAAAGTTTTGATGGTAGATCACTTAATGTCTTTCTCTATCTCGGAACTGTCTCTATCTGAAGTGTCCTCGTATCTCAAGTGTTGGGGCTCTCCGGGTGCTAGCAGTGGAACTGATGCTGGGTGATGGCGGAGAGGTCCTTCATCAGCCCCTCCAGGTTCTGCATCTCCCGTTGCAGACGTTCTGTGGACCGCGAGGGGGTCAGCGGCTCCAGCTCACCAGCACACGCACTCGCTGAACCTCCTGGACAGACAGAATGGATTATGTATATATACTATAACCTGACAAATTACATATTTAATAGCAGACCCGTGCCCTAGCGTCGTTGGGCATTAATTTTTTTTTTGTGTGGTTCTCAGTACTAAATGTTAGGGTTTATTAACCAACTGGCAAAAGGAGGGTTATGTTTTTATCGCATATGTATGTACTTATGTACCTATTTGCATGTCAATTTTACGAAACATGTATGTTCTATTAAATAAAATCTTGGTGTAATTACCCTTTGCATGTTACCTATGAAGTGAATATTAAAATGATTATGTATGATTATGTTAATTTTGTTTATTCAATACATCTTTTAATAAATAAATATTTTTCTTAAATATTTATTTTATTCTGCTATTAGTACATGTTGTTATATAAATACCTAGTAGTTGCGGACAAACAACGTGACGCGTTCTATATATAAGATAAGCTATCCTATCTTTTAAGTGTATCAAGCTGCACACGGTGTGCTAATTTGATTCTAATCAGTTCAGTAGTTTAGGAGTCCATAGCGGACAAATAACGTGACACGTAAATTATATATATTAAGATTTGGATAAGGATTAATATCATGTATATGTTATATGAAAACATCTTCGCACATAAAGTATTATTTTAGAATCAATTTGAAATAATAAAAAAGGTTATAGTGAGTCGAGCTTAAAAGCTAGATATACACGATTTTTGCGTAACTTTCACTGTTTCTGCAGCGTACTCACGAAAAGGCTTCCAAAAAATAAAGATTATACTAGTTCTACATCGGAAACTAAATCCTTACCGAGCTGCAGTCTGTTGGGGATGTGTCCGGGCGAGGAGTTGGCGCTCTTCTTGTACGGAGACGTCTCCCGCACGCTGCTCGCTGGTGACATACAACAATTGTGTTTTGGTCACATTGTGTTCACGCTAGTGATGAAGTCTTTCAAGTTCTATTAAAGAAATAATTCGCTCCTCCATAATGACACTAATATATATCATTTATGATCCTCAAAGTTAAGAATCTTGAAATCTTATTTTTCGCTGTAGTTGTATGTTTATGTTACATTCTTTCGCTGACAACTTCAAGTGACAGAGAAAAAATTAGTTCTGCGGTATATTTTCAATACTCAGCGCGAATGACATTATCCATAAAAATGCGCATTGAGACTCAGAACTATTATACCCCATACGTTCATCGAAGACACGTGCTCCGGACGTTTGAAAAAATCTGGCAAACAAACGAACCGGAACAAAAATTCCAGAGACTCCGGGGATTCCGGGAGAACATAGGATTTCCGTCACAGGAAGCGTTTGATTTCTAAATTACAAAATGAATTCCCATTTAGCTGCATATTCTGATTCCCCTGGGCGGGCGATCGATGAAACATTAATAAATGAATACGTATAACGTATTTTCGGAGACTGTCACACAGGAGTTAAATTATTCATAGGCGGACACCGCCTATGAATAATTAACACGAAAGGGTTTGGAGTTGCGGGCGACTAGAGTGGGAGCTCGACCCGCTCGGCCAGCAACCCCGAGAAGGACGGCGCAGTCCCCCAAGGGTTGAGCCCGTGGGGGGCGCCGCGCTAGGAGACACCGGTGCGTTCCTCAGGAGATCCCGGAGTCCCCTGCAAGCGCCGAGGAAGGCCACCCCGGTGTCTCTCCCAAGGCTTCGGTGTACCTTTAGAAGGTACATCGCAGGTCCCTCCCGTCAAAAAAAAAGGCGGACATCGCCGCGGTCGGGGCGAAGTTAGAGATATCTAAAAAAACGTGCATCAACTTTGACCGCGCCTAAAAGTCGGAAAGCCCAAACAATTCATATTGAATCTGGCGTCGCTCGCAAATAGGGATTTTTCATAGATCTCCCAAATCTTTACTAGTTTCCAAATATGCAAATATGAAGGCATTCGCTTAATACATCTTTTGTTCTTATAAATTTTGTTTACAATATAACTTTATATTAATTACAAAAGCTGACAGTGTTATAATAGTGATTTCAACTTATATTTATAAACAGGCAACAATAACATATTATCAGTTTCCTAAGCGAATCATTAGATTTCGAGTCTTCAGTTATAAGACTGAAGATTAATTAGAAGATTTTCAAACTTAATGTTGAGTCGTATTTTAAAAGATTGAGATTCTAAAGGGTTCATTGTTTTTTCATAATATTTGAGAGAATGCGTTATTTCATAAGTAATTACGCAATTTTTCATTGCAACAACATTTTCTGTTGCAAGCGAGTGTAGTGTTGAGCAACACGTCGAGAAGTGTCCTGATATATATTGTGACGTGTCGTGTTGTGTTTCGAATCGGGTCGTGTGTTGTATCGTGTCGTGCGTCGCGTCATGATATTTGCCTCGTCGTGTCATGTTGCGTCGTGTGTCATGAGTCATGTCGGGTGTTGTGTTGTGTCGTGTGTCATATGTCGTGTTATGTGGGTCGTGTTTCGTTATTTCGTTTCGTGTACATCGTGTAATACTTCTTACCGTGGAGTGTGTCACGTCGAGTGTTGTATTTTGCCATATGTTGCCGTGTCGTTTGTCAAGTCACGTCATATAGTATCGTGTCGTGTTGTGTGTCGCGTTACCTTTGCTATCAGCGGCGTCGGTGAGCGCGAAGCTGTGCAGCGGGTGAGCCCGACGCGGCAGCGACCCGGCGCCCGGCAATGGGTGGCCACCACCCGCACTGCCGCCCGCCCCGCCGACCCCCGCGCCCGCCAGGCTCGCGTCGCTGCTTAGCGAGTCCCGACTGGGGTTGGACGAAGGAAATTATTAAAAAATATTAAATTAAGGAAGGAATCACTTTACGAATACGTTTATAACGTATTTTTAATTCAATATATTGGAAGCAAGAATACGAGAATTGGAATAGTGGTTGCCGGCTCACTCGTTTCGAAATTGGTTCAGTAGTTTAGGAGTCCATAGCAGACTAACAACGTGACCTGTAATTTATATAACATGTTCTATCTCTCGAGTTAGATCAAACTGCACACGGTGTGAAAATTTCATTGAAATCGGTTCAGTAGTTTAAGAATTTATAGCTGACAAGCACCGTGACACGTAATTTTTATAAATGAATATATTATTAAGATAATGCTATATACTGACTGCGTGTAGTGTCCGAGCGGCTCGTACGCGAC
>MOOZ01004504.1:73291-84169 GCA_002930495.1 Cecropterus lyciades
AACGGTGTCTTAGTAATAGGGTTCCCGTTTTTACCCTTTAGGACAATTAAATATAATTGATAATATATCAATATAAAAATATTTTGAAAAACAAGCTTTAATTTCAATGTACTGAAAAGAAAAAATAAACTTTGTAGTCGTCAAATCCATCATTTTATTGCATTACACAATTTATCCGTGCATAAACGCGAAAGGATGCTCACTCACTCACTCACCTATTGACTAAACATCGCGGAGCCTAAACTACTGAAGGTAGAAACATGAAATTTTGACAAGAAATTCCTTTTATAAGGTAGACGTCAGCTGAGAACGGATTTTCTGATATTCCACTTGTAAAAGGGTTAAAAAAGGGATGAAAGTTTGTATGCAAGTCCGTCAATTTTGATGCAACTCAATGTAACTAGTATTTAGCTTTGTGGTTTCATATCACGAAACATCTATTTCACTGTTTTTGTAAAATAGACCCTTAAGAGGGTTAAATAGGGGTTGACAACTTTTTCAGAAGTCCGTCAATTTTCATGAAAACTCAATGAAACTTGGCATTTGGCTGTATGATTTGATAAAATGAAACAAATATTTAACCGTTTTTGAATAATCAACCCCTAAGGTGGGAAATAAGGGTTGACAGTTCTTTCGGAAGTCCGCCAATTTTGGTGCAAACTCAATGAAACTTGGAATTTGGCTTTAGTTTGATAATTTGTAATTTTAATGAACTTTATGTATAAAAGAATTAATTTAGTAAAATAAAAATTGTAATAATTTTATTAATAATTTGCATAATAATAATATAAAAGTCATAATTTATTAACGATAATTTGCATGCCTTATAGGTAAAAAATAAGAGGGATTGTAAAATTTAACACCGTTTTGTACCTTATTTTTGCAAAAAATAAAGTTATTCGTTATTTGACAAAATGAAATATTTATTTCGCTCCTTATGAATTATCAACCCCTAAGATGATAAAATAGGGGTTGCAAGTTTGTTTGGAAATCCGCCAATTTTGAATGAAGAATTAATGTTATAGGCGAGGTAAGGTCTTACAAAGGATTTTCTGGAAACTTCACTCTGAACGGGTTAAAATGAAGGTTGAAATTCGTCCATCGGGGTTTTGAGGGTGTAAGTTCAAGGAGCCGAAGAAAGAGATAACAAGTAATCTCTCTCGTCAAAAACAACTTATAAAAGAACTCCAGCTTCAAGTCAGAGGAGATGATCTCATAAGAAGTCGAATGCCAGCCAGGCAACGATAGGACGCAATAGCGTTTCCGTGGCCTCGCTACTTAGCATACAAAGAAAGACATGGGTAGTGTAATAGGGGTTACAGAGGGATATATTCTGTCACCTCTGTAACAAAAGTGTATCCATGACGGATATCTTCGGTTAAAATTCTGTGTAAGAAATAAAATATGCAATCTTCAATATTTTTTGACGGCGGCCACCTTGGATTTGAATTTTTTTCCCTAGTGTATTGTATTCTGCCAATTAAGCTCTTTCATTTGATACCCATATTGGGTGGGTTGTATAAAAATATGTTACACGCCATTTAGTTACGACAACCATTTTGGATTAACAACAATATTGATTATATATAATTGCGTTGTCATCAGAACTTAAGGTGTATTCCAAATTTCAGGTCAATCGAACACTGAGAAGTGGTTAAATTCAGCTTGCAAGATTTGACCTAAACATACATACATTGTTACATGTAAATAAATAAAAGCGTTTAAAATTAATGACAATAAACCAAACCTGCATGCCAATAAGTTTCCACTATGTTAGCTTTATATCACCTCCTACGACATCCAAAGAGAGAGTAGAACTATTCCAGGCATCACACCGAAATCTAAATACTTAGCTGTGAGTTGTGGCGTTTAACACTGGTACCTAAATAATCGCCCCGTTAGCAGTCAGATCGTCAGGAACTTGCGAAAGCGACTCATTAGGGTGGCCAGACAAAAATAAAAGTCGGATACGACAACGATACATAAAGATGTTAGAAGTCTTTGTAGTTCGACCCCCATAGGCACCACCGCCACAGCTATTTATGCGCAATATTTTTATCAGATGAAGAAGATAATGAGCGTGCTGTCAATCTGATGGTATGTGGCCATTGCCGCCCATTGACATCAGAACGCAACTTCAAATAGATCAGGGGTTCTCTCTGAAGTCAATCACAGGTTATTATAGGTTTAGGTAAGTTGTATTGTGATTTGTCTTTATCCTACCATATACTTATCACACGTGAGGCCATTTAACATAAGGATAAAATGTTTACTTAATTTAATCTATAATATATAAAGCATTTTACACGGTTTTATCAGAAAAAAAAACCTGATATTAAGCTCATACTAAGCTGAGACCCTCTCTACGGGAGATTGATGAATTCGATACAGAATCATTTTCCAGGATATGTCCGTCTAAGCCCGGACGCACGGCCACCCTATCCCCAATTGGACCAGATTCCGTCGATCGAGATAGTGTATCTTAATGTCTGTGTAAAGTGCTTAATTAATAGCCCCAGTGGCGAGCCGGTGTGTCGGGATTGCGACACTGGGCACATTCGTGTTGTGTGGATCATCGGGGCTATGAACGGCTGTATCGATTTTGATGAAACTTTCGCGTAATTCCTTCGATATTGTTAAGGCGACAGACATTAGGCAAAAGGAGTATAGGGCACCAAGGTGGAGTGATGAGCTGAAGAAAACGACAGATTCATATGACTCAGTACCGGTCATAGTGGTGCAGATTAGGGAGACCTATGTCCAGCAGTGGACTTCGAAGGGCTGATGGATATAAGGAGCCAAGGAAACAAAATACTTACGAAATACTACTTGTTTGTTTAAATAAATTAATAAAAAAAAAATCTGTAATTTAATAAGAAATTCCAGAGGTCAATGCGAGACAATGGCTACTTATCATCAGATGAATTGCTACTACGCTATGTTACTTTTGTATTACGAGTGTATATAAAAAAACCGGCCAAGTGCGAGTCGGAATCGCACACGAAGGTTTCCGTACCATGACGTGTAAAAAAACGGCGAAAAAGTAACGTTTGTTGTATGAGAGCCCCCCCTCCCCCTTAAATATTTATTTTATTCTGTTTTTATAGCGGTAGCAGAAATACATTATCTGCGAAAAATTCAACTGTCTCGAAAACTCAACCCTTTGTTTACGGAATCCTAAAAACGTCACCTACACATGCATTGGTACCAAAGCCTAATAAGACCCTTAAACCAGAAGCAGCAGCGCTATAAAGCAAGTATTACATACGGCGACAGTACTGCCTAACTTTTGCGTACAACTTTTAAAACAACCCAGAATTAACACAAACACAAACTTAAACAAAACAATACCCAAAAACCACCGCATTCACACAAAACATAAGACTGTGCAAATTT
The DNA here is from genome assembly GCA_002930495.1 of Cecropterus lyciades. Classification (NCBI taxonomy): domain Eukaryota; kingdom Metazoa; phylum Arthropoda; class Insecta; order Lepidoptera; family Hesperiidae; genus Cecropterus; species Cecropterus lyciades. Next base: position 76,688 of record MOOZ01004504.1, read on the forward strand.
CTCATTACCCCTTCCCACGAACCGGGTCAGGCCTCCGTGCCCTACTTGACAGCCCGCGCCGGCTCCAGCGGAATATGGATATTGAAAATGAAAAACGGCTAACAAAAGAATATGAAAGAGTACCGCTTAATTACTGCCGTGTCTATCACGTTCTAGATACTGCGAAATGTTTGTAAAATGTAGATATTTTTTATAAAAAAAATAAATAGAATTCCAGTGTCTGTTCGTTATACAAAATAACAGCTTTTTAATTAATTCATATGAAATTAATAACGATACTTATAACAGAAGGTACCTAGATGTGAAACATCGTGTTCGTACAAGTAATATGCATAATAGACATGATTGCGACAGGAACTAAATATATAGCATGATGAAAATAACGCCATCTACGAACAGTATCCTGCACTGAGACGAACTAACACCGCAACCCGCTTAATTTTGTTCAATACTTAATAGTTCCGAAAATGTATAACAGATGGCCCTAAAATATAGTGGTGATCGCCACGCCAATATTCAAGTTTACGTGCGCCTACAGATCATCAACAGTCTATTACTAATAAATAATAATTTAAGAAACTAACACGCTTTTGAAACAAGCTGAACTAAAAAATCGAAAATAATTTTCTTTAAGTTAAAAAATAGAGCGATAAGAATAAATCTTTTTATCGTAAAAATGCGTGGGGTGTTAGAAGGTTATTATTGTCATTATAAAATATCTTACAAACACCCCACGCTTTTTTACGATAAAAGTATTTTTTTCTTATATGGTATTTTGGTTCTTGCGTGATTGGATAATACACAGACACATACCATCTCGTTTTTATATATAATAAAAAAAAACCGCATCCAAATCGGTTCACCCGTGTAGAAGCTACGTGTCCACAGACAGACAGCAGTCAAACTTATAACACCCCTGTTTTTGCGTCGGGGGTTAATAAGTATAGATATCAAATACCATCATAATTAGTCCAATCTGTGCTTAATAGAGCACATACTCCATGACAATCGACGCTGAAGCGGCGAAAGGCTTACAAAGGAAAGTGAGAGCCTTTCATTTTTATTACGAGCCCATAACACCCGTGGGAACTGGTGCACGCGTTGCAAAGTCAGGATTTCCATACAATGGCAGGCTTTTTGTGACACAATGACGTATGAGCGTAAAGCCTTAATATGACACGTGGCGCATTGGATACTGTGCCACTTATGCTTATAATGCCACGCAGCGGACTTACAATTTAATCCTGACCAGACTTTTTACCCGACTCCGTCAGAAGGAGGGTAATGTTTTTCGAGTGTATGTATGTATGTAAGTTTGTGTGTATATTCATTTCTTTGGCACGCGCTACAGCCCAAACGGCTTGACGGATTGGGACATGTGACATATCATTGGAATCGTCTCAGTTTAGAAAGTGACATAGACTATATAATTTTCAAAAACGGCGCCTGGAAAAAGAGAAGAACAGGGGGGAGGAGGCACTTTTTTACTATTACGACAATACGGGTATCAAATGAAGGCTAGTAAGTAGACCAATCTAAAAATATATATATTACAATACTTTTACTTGACTATTCTGACCAAAATTCATATGAGCGTTAAATTAAATATCATTATAAACAAAATTTTGTTTTAAGCAGTCGGGATTTTGTTTTTATGTTTTTAACGATGTTACTAGTTTATAATAGGGAAGTAGCTAACGAGCACGCAGTCCAGTCCACCTGGTGGTAAGTGGCCACTGCATTCAATAGAGATCTGTAATCAACTCCAAGTACGATCAGTCTTAACTGAGGCTGCGATCTAAATTTAAGGCAATAATTTCGAACCCTGTGTGGTACGGGAGACATACTAATCAGATGCGTTACAAATTAGTTCTCAGTTATACTTCTACGTAGCTTACGAAAATTTGAGATAAATATAGAGTATGAGGACATTGGACCCATTTTTACAAAAATTGCGCGGACGGAGGAGTATGAAATTTGGCACACTCATATTTTATATGTAGGAGAAGTGCAGAACGCTATTATATTATATATTTTTCAACAATAATGCTTACAGAGTACATTAAGTCAACAAATAAAACAGTACACACACTACCTTGCATTTGACACGCATACATACTCTGTAGTCAAATTGTTTCTTTTGTTTATCATTTTGTCTATAGACGCAGAGTACTGACATAGACATAGAGTGGTCTCACTGAACGTTAAAAAGATTTTATAGCCCCATTTAATATAAAAAAATATGTAATAGTCAATATAAAATAATTACAAATACATATATTTAGTTAAATAAAACATTCATTTTATACATTACTGACAATATAAACATGTTGCTGACATTGTCATATGTCAGATGTGTACGTCAAATAACGCGTTATTGCTTTTAAATGCAGCTTACTCAATTGAATTTCATTTCCTTATAATGACAATTTAAAAAGTAATCTCAAACTTAATGTACAGAGGAAAATACTTATAAAAACTTTGTAGTAGAAATCAAGACAAATTTTTATTTGGGTTTAATTACGATCGAATTTCGACCGTTGCGAAGGACAACTAGTTAGGATAAATGTTAGATTTTTTTTATTATTTACGCTACGAAGCATTACGCAAAAAAGAGACCGAGAATATAAAATACTGTGTTATATATTCTATCGCATTCTCTCGCCGAATTAATCCTATAAATTTATGTGTTTGTTTTTTTCGTGACACATTTTCGTTTCATCGATTTTCAAATTACAACGAACGGCGAAGTTACACTTCAAAACTATTGTTAATGTATGTTTTATTTCCACTTAAACAATTGGCAAACGTCAGCCGGACAGAACGGCGGCTGAGTAATTAGTAATTATCGATGGATTCTCTCTGCTTGCCATCGGCAAGCCATTTTTCATTTCTCGGACAATTCCTCAAACCGGGGCGAGTCCCCGGCCCATTTAACTACTCTTGAGACGCCCAACATTACAGAGTAGCAATCTTCAAATTGTCCACTGACCTACAATATAGCAAGTTTATTAAGTCGTTCCTAATAAACTTGCAACAAATTGATATAATTTGATTGCGGGGAATCTCTCTTAAATGAAAAACATTAAATCCATCCAGATATTTTAATTAAATTTCAAGATTCTATAAATAGTTTTAATTAAATTTCAAAATTCTATAAATCGTCGTTTTCAGTCACCTGTATTCCAAAATTGTATCAAGATAAGATTGATACTAACCTACCTTACCTTAGATCAGACTGTGATGAATCTTCGGTATTCGGGTGTTCTGGGGACTTCTGAAGAGTAGCCTACGAACCATTGATATGGATACGTAAGGTGTGATATGTGTAAGGTTTATTATTTTAGCTACGATGCATCGCACAAAGAGGAGACCGAGAGTATAAAATACTGTGTAATGGATCATTCTATCTCATTGTTTTTTTTATTAGACTGAAGTAGCAAACGAGCATGCAGTCCACCTGGCAGCAAGTGGTTACTGCCGCCCATGGACATCTGTAATCGTCTTCATACAGAACAGGTGTTCTGTCTGGAGTCGATCACAGATGCGTTGCTACAAACCAGGACTAAGATAGTCGCCTCATATATAAGTGAGCCGTCAACCACGCCCTTCTACCGAAATGCAAAAACTGCTTCACGCTAGAAATAGGTGTGGCGGTGGTACCTCCCCGGTCGAACTACACTAACTCTACCACCTGTTAAATTCTCTCGTCGACTATTCTCTACAGAAGTTTCACATCAAAAACTACTCAATCACTCATTCACCCTTAACAGTAGATCACAGCAACGATACTGTTACAATGAACCAGTATTCTTTTACACAATAACTGAACACAGTTATTTTCAACTAAGTATTATTTTCTTCTGTAAAACTTCATAGTAAGTTACAAAGTTTATGATTTTTCCTTTCTCCGCCGCTCTCCGGCTTTTAATTTCATTTTAAAAATTTAAAGTACTTTCAGAAGCAAAACTGTTTAAGTGAATGAAGTTGTGAGTCTAGAAAGCTTTTATTTCATTGGTCTAGTTATTTCCAGTACAAAATGTTCAGTGTTTTTATAATAAAACTTTGAGAAACAATGATAAAAATTGTTCTTTGATAGAGTCATACTAAGTGACAAAACGATGTCTTACAAGCGATTTGAAGGTAATAAAACCATTTTTGGTTTGACTCCAGAGGGACTATCTCCACTTCTATTTCTGCCTAATAACTCTTCGCCTTTGCCTAATAACCCAGGTAAAACTCAAATCTCATCTGCTCGTTTGCTACTACAATCTTATAAAAAAAAGTCTGTGTCAGCTCCGACGCACGACTGGAGTTTACTCCTTAAGGCGTCCAATTGTCTAAACAGGCGCAATAGAATTAAACTTAAATAAGTTTCAATTGTTGTAAACAGCGCCATCTATGCGATGGATGAAAAAACTTGAAGTAAGTTTCAATTGTTGTAAACAGCACCATCTATGCGGCGGAAAAAAAGGGAAAGATGCGCACAACAGGTTGCGCACCAAAAAAGCAACGAGGTCATTCGATCACTAGATTTTACTCCTCATATTTTTCTCATACAGGGCGCCTTATAAAATCGATTCTTAAAGAGTTAACTCCAATTGTCTAACTCAAATTCGTAACGTGTTGCATCGAGCGCAATCCCAAGCGAGCGCTAAATAAATCAGTAGCCACCAAGTTTACAGCGAGCATAAAATGGCGACAGTATCAAGACAATAAACCGGGACGTTGGGAATTCCAGAACGTTCCAGACTTTCAAATTGTACCCTTTACGAGCAACGAGCGTTCAACTTACACAAACTTTGAACACCTCATGTATTAATGAAAGGGCGTTGTCCTTTACGGAGTTGGATTACTTTGACTTTGCTCACAGTTAGTTACCTATGACAAAATCTGTTTAATTTTTTCTACGTTAAATAAATTAATGAGAATTATATATAAACGCTTTTACGCTCATAGCTCCACCCTAGCATATTTCCTGTATCGTGCCAGAGACACACAACGACAAGAACACATACACCGCAGGCCCCGAATATAACTCTAAATAAATCATTTAGATATCTGTCTGTCCGGGGATAGAACCCGGAACCCACTGCGTGTCAGATCGGTATGGTGACCGCTCCGCCACGCGAGTGGACAAATATATTCCTATGCGTGGTTATGATCTAAAGTTTCAGGGCTTCTCAGAGAATTAAATTTTAAAGAGGGTAGAGATAGTAACCTTCTTTTTTCGACACCGCCACACCTATTTCTACCTAAGAATAGCAGCGTTAAATCCTGCTGCGTTTTGGTCTGAAGGGTGTAAGGGAGACATATTTATCTGAGGCGTTCCAACTTAGTCCTCAGGAGTACCAACGCATCTTTGGCCAAACTCAGGAAAGACTCAAATCTTATTTAGGATTGCTTACGGATAAAGACAGGGTTGCTTTATCCATACGCGACAAGAGCCACTTACCATCAGATGGACTGCATGCTCGTTTGCTACATGTATGTATATACTACTTTTTATCTTTTTTTCACTTAATATCAAAGATATGATCTGACAATACCATCTCTATCATAAAGTCCATTGAAAAATAAAAACGGGTAAAAGAACTAAAATCCCTGTAAAATCCTGGCTCCGAGCCGCGTGTCAGACATCCAGAATCCGTCTGGAATCTTGTCTGGAATATAAAGGAAGCGATCGCAAATAGGGGCTCGACGGAGCGGCTGACAGAATTACTGGATATTGAAACTGTAGACATCGGAATTAAACCAAAATGTTTTGAAGTATTCTTTGTAAGGACGAAGAAAACGTTGTCTTGCTAGAAACTAAAGCTACTACATATATACATAAATTGAAAATGGAAGTTGCGCTTGTCTGTACAACGTAAAATGTTTTTTTTTTTTTATCAGATTGAGGTAGCAAACGAGCATGATATCCATCTGATGGTGAGTGGTCACTGCCACCCACGGACATTAGTAAGCAACTTTGCAGAACAGGAGTTCTATCAGATGCCGATCATAGATGCGTTGCTACTCCCGAGGACTAAGATGGTCGCCTCAGTACTCATGAAAGTGAGTCGCAATCGCTTATTTGTAAATCGCAATGATTTTTACGATGTACATATAACATATCGACCGAATAGTATCGTATCATATCATGTCATATCTATACACGACAATAAATAAAAATCTTTATAAATAATTTCGTCAAAGAGTACCGAAGACTTGATTGAAAACTTACCTAAATAATAAAACTTAAAAAATATTGATTTCGAGTCGACAACAAACATATTATATACAAAATTCGGATTGTGGAATATCTTATTAAATTGTAATGGTGCCATCATATTGGCCACTCGGATTCCATCTTGAATTCCTAAGAGCCGATTTACGTAATAATACGATAAATATGCCACCTAGCGGCGCTATTTACCTGTAAGGTAGTTTTGATATTTTACACTAGATGGCGTTACAAAATTTTACCTCGCATTTCTGCGCCACGCTGCCACGTTGTTCGCAACGTGTGTAGGTTTGTATAAATATGCTCGGAATTTGAGTTTGGGTCTCGCTAGCACTGGGACCAGTATATTAAACTGTAAACTAGCTACTACGAGTGGTGGCGTCTAGAGAACTAGCAGCTTTTACGAGTATCTGCTTCTGAGTATAAGGTGTAATACTTTTTAGTTGATAATAACTACAAAAACATCTACCTACCTATAATCATATTTCAACCGAGCGAAACCAGGTTTTCATCTAGTTATTATATATAGTTGTGATTTTATACCTCGATGAAACGAAAATGCGTTAAGAAAGCAGCTGTCGGCGCTACAACTAGATAGCGCTGTACCTCTTTCTGAATCACGCTAACGATTTTAAATCGTAGCTTGTATAAGAGCTCAAATGCGGTATATGCGATATAAGATGTCCGAATATAGTCTGCCGTGATTACTGAATTGTGTTATTATTATCATCCATTAACTTTGATAAACAACTTTTCAGAAGTATCACTTCTGCCGTGTTTGAATTGCGCACAAACGCTTATATTGCACCGTAACGTTACGCGTAACCATTTCCGTTACAGAAACTTTGACACCAATACTTTGTCCTCTACTAGTGCGCATTTGCACTCCAAAAACACATCATTCTACATAACATCAATATTTTGCTTTTTATGGCGCGTTTAAAGAGATTTCACTTCAAAAAACACATCATTCTATAACATTTTAAATCTTGTTTATAACCACTCGGCAAATTATTAGCAATCGTCAATTTCGCACGCAGTCGCGGCTGTCGATCGCCGGTTGATGGATGGCAAAAACAAAATTAACAATCCCCCATTCCGGTCCAACGTGCCTCCTGATCCCTCATCACAATCCCTCATAGCCGGCGAGTAACTGACATAGCGTAATAGTGGTGAGAGACTTTAAGATGACAGGGGGGAGGTTGGGAGGTATCGTGACAAGGGGGGATGTGAGGTATGGCGACAAGAGGTGGGAA
>MOOZ01004507.1:77717-90494 GCA_002930495.1 Cecropterus lyciades
AATAACAACAAACACATTGATTTGAGGGGTGAGTGTGGTAAAATAAAGACATTAGTCAATAGGCGAACGCTAAAACTGTGATGTCGCCCTAATATGAACGAGCCTTTACTTATCAGAAAATTTAACACGTTCAATGCCAATACGATTTTTTAAATTCCTTCTGAGATGCCGCCTATATTTCACGATGGACTCGCCAGGCGAGTCGCTGACACTACATACTAATCTAAATGGACTCGCTAGGCGAGTTCACTGGCATAATGTTCTCCACAACGTTTATATCTATATCAAAAAGTGTTTGGCAAGTGTATAGTGTATTTCTACGTATAAACATGGCTAAAAACCCATAAAATAAAAAAGGAGGTAAGTTTCCTTCGTAATTTATGCAGGGATTGTCAATCTTTAGATAAAATTCTATTTTAAAGATTAAGTTTTGTATTTTTATAGTTGCGTATATAACATTTTACTTGTGCGACTTCTATTTCTATGAAAAAAATTCCGATTTTGTAAATGTGCCTATAATCTTGTGTTAAAAATGCAAAATTGTGAAAAATAACATTACTTACCTAAGATAAAAAAATATTACAAAAATAGGTACATATCCAGTGGTGTAACACACATAGTTGTTGGAAAGAGGGCCCAGGATTTGCATCCTCTTTTTTCATATAATTATGTCGATAATGAATGAGTAATTTCCTAAAACATCCATATCAATCACAATATTGACACAGAAAAATTACGCTTTCTTACGTTAACTATACTTCTGGATAATATTGAAACTCGCAGGTATAACATTATACATTTATTAATAAAAATTAATCAAAAATTAGGTACTTCATCTAGACAGGTATGATACGGTCAAATCATCACTTAACATCAGGTGAGATTGCGATCAAACGCCGGCCTATCAACAATATTTTTTTTATCTTAAATTATCTCGAATCGGAATTTAGTACCATCGTTATATTTTTCTTCCAAAACAAAAATAAGTACATAGTCAGCTTTAATAATAAATAATTTATGTTTTTATTGTCAGATAATAAATAATTAATTAAAAGGACCTGCGTACTGATGCACTAGTTCACTGGAACTCGCCTAGCGAGTTCAAAGAATTATATAATGTATTTTTTTTTCATAAATTACAAAATTAGTCGTAAATACAAGCCACCGTGTAAATGTTCATATTAGCGTTTATTTACTCTACACTTTGCAGTAGAAATTAGGGACGCATTAAGGAAATATTGGCGATAAACATTGGACTCGCCCGGCGTGTCGCCAGCACATGAATGAAAATTATGTCGACTCGAGTCGAGTCGTTGACACTGCATGTGTTAAACATATCTGTAGCAGATTTTAATACTTTTTTCCAATAATATTTTCCTAATACTTGTTTTACATACTTTTTGGTATTATACTTGGTATTATACTTTTTGGTACTTTTTAATTTATGGAGTTGTTACACTACTCGATTTGTTTACCCGATTAGATTTTTGATTTAATTGTCAAAGATCGTATCACTCTTGAAGTGGGCCCAATTTTCATCCATATTATTATACTTTTTGGTCTACATTATACGATTTGATTTGATGATCTAATCAAATTATCGTTGCTGTGTTGCCATTTGTTATCTGATTGATTGAATACTTGTCTGCTACTTTTAAAAAAATAACAACATGCAACTTTATAGTTGTGTTTTTCCTATAATAACATTTCTTTCTGTTAAAGGTAAAAAAATGTGTCTATTTAGACACATTTTTTTACCTTTAACCTTAAACCTTCCGCACTATTATAATAATCGCACGTTTTTTTTTTTGAAAAAGAAGTTAGGGAATTTATTATATTATTTTGTTATTTTAAAAATTTATAACATTGTTACTAATATATTTTGGTTTTATCTAATAATAAAGAAAAAGTTTCAAAATACATTCGATATTTATGGTCTTCGTAAGCTGTTTGGTCTATGTCTATGTATTTGAAAATATTTGTTGACAGACGTGACGGTTTATGTTTGAAATTTCAAATCAGTGAAATCGGTAGATCGGTGCAGTTCTTTTATTATTTGAAAATTTAATAATATAAGCCGTGGTTTAGTCGCCGAACCGTGGATGAAGACTTAGTTTCTTGAGGGGGTGAAATATGTGTGGATAGCTTGCTGTGATTTGTGCTATATAGGCACCATGTATTTTGAAGTAAGGTTTTGTTTTTTAGCTACATTAAGTTGATTTAAGTTGTCGATACAAAATGCAGAGAATTTTTCTAGATTGATAATACTCCGGAGCACATAAGAAGGGCTAGGAGGGCTGAGGTCACTCGGAAGGAGTCGCCCAAAGAAGAATGCCCTCGTCTGGTTTTGGGGCCGTTTACACGTCCTCCTCAGGTTGAATTCAATGATGTTCTCATTGGTTCCACATGTGAGAGAAATTTAGAGGTTTTCAACCCTTCAAAGCAAACGCAACAGGTGACATATACATTGTTATAATTATGTATGCAAGAAACCAATACAAATACAAATTTATATGTTTTGTGCTTATTTTTTATATTTTTCATTAAGAATATACATCGGGAATTTTGTTCCTAAAGACTCATGCCCAATCAAAAATATTGTTAGTTATATCAACTGTCCATTATCAACAACTTACATTAACTTCATGCTAACTATTTACCAAATCCAATTAGTAAACTTATATCTCTGCCTTGCATAAATAACCATTCAATTTAAAATTGATCCATTTTAAGTTACATTTTCACTCTCCTATAAAAGTAGTATTTTTTTGTTGAGTTATTGTAAAATGCATGCAAAGTATGATATGCCCAGCAACACTTATAGACGAATGAATAGTACAATAATTTTATTACTATCACAGTAGCATTACTTGGTAGCTGCGTGTGTTGAACATATTTTAAAATCATTTCAGAAATTTATATGAACAGGTAAGTAAATTATGTTACGAATTAAAATATTACTATCAGTTCATAATATTACGCTGTGGTAGTATTTTTTTTACACTATAAAAATAAATTACCTTATGTTTTGATATATCCTTATTTAAATTATGGTCCAAATGAATGTTGTCATACCAATTTTACAGATTACTCTTGGTAGAACATTACCACCAGGCTTAGTGGTACAGCTGCCTGGAGAATGGATGTTCCTAGAGCCAGAAACCTGCTACCTTCTCACCCTTTTGTGGACTCCAACTCAACCGACATCATTAAGAGAGACAATAAGGTTCACTAACGAGAATCGTGGGAGATATGATGTGATCGTTATCCTAAAGTCAGCTATGGTAATGTATTTTATGTAACTTTTCGTCATTTGTTCTGGAAAATTATTATTTGTTGAAGCAAAGGCTTGGAACCTAAGGTGTTTTGCCTCTAGAAGCACCACTGCGACACCTATTTCTGCCTTGTCACAGCAGTGTTAAGTATTGCTGTGTTCTGGTGTGAAGGGTGTGGTAAGGGGAAATATTTATCCAATTCTTTCCAACTTAATCGTAAGTAGTAGCTACATATCTGTGGCCAACCTCTAAGCATGATAAGTCTGAGCATTTTATGTTTGATCACCACAAAGTTAGTATTAATTTAGCAAGATAGGTAGGATGAGTATGATTCAACTGGGGAGTTACCACCTATTTCTAGCATGAAGCAGTTTTGCGTTTTGGTGGAAGGGTGTGGTTGCAGGGTCACAGGGAATATGAGGCGAGTTAGCCCTCGGGAGTAACAGTGTATCTGTGATTGACTTCAGGTAGAACAGTTGTTTTAAATGATGTTGATTACAGATATCCAAGGATTGCAGTGACTAGTTACCATCAGATGGACTGCTAGAATAGATTGCTTAATCATATAGAAATAAAAAAAATATATAGTGTACTTATTTTATTAAAGAAAGCTATTATTTAATTTTTCAGAATGTAAAGGGAAAGGGTAATAATCCTAAAGGGTTCAAAATATCACCGGGTAAAATTAAGAAAAAACCGACAAAAAAGTCACCTGTTGCCATATACAAGAAAAAAGCTGAATTTATTTATAACACAACAAAAGTGAAGAAAACTATAGATATAGTTCAGACTACACAATATACTCAACATAAAGTTTTAAAATCGTCTAATAAAGAAAACATACAAAATGATTATATCCATCCTCAAGCATATAAATGCCCTTTTGATTCACCAACGAGTCTTGACCTTAATTTTGATACATCTGAAATTTTTTCCAACATGCGACGTCCAACTTCTAAACATGTTTTACAGCAAACATATGACAAATCAGAAATTTTAAGCAGCAAACAAGACAATATACTGAGAGAATCTAATGATAACATATTAAAACCATCAAATAAGCAAGATGTATCTATCACTGATATGTTAGACAATCTAACTTTCACCCCTCTGAAAGTATTGCCATCAAAAAATGAAAAATTAGACAAGGGGCCCAAAATAATTCTAAGCATGAACTCGGATAGTGATTTTGACGATAGCCTGAATATGAAAAATTCTAACAAAGAGAATGAAACTCATTCAATAATTTGTATAACTTCCTCTCAACCACCTAATAAGTGGTTAACAGTTAATCATTCCCATTTCGAAAATCAATGCGTAGAGACACCAACTCTTCCGAGTAAGAAAATACCGAACACATCATCCCCAAAAGAATTCAACAGTCCGAATTTCACCATAAACACAGAATTCTCTCGCATAAGTGATTTATCCTTTTTTCCACAAAGATTTTCTACAGAAAGAAAAATATTGCCCAAAGTTAATAATGAAACTCATGAAATCATTGATATAACTAATACAAAATTGAGTTCGGATACATACACAAAGGATTCTCCAAATACACCTAAGGATTTCTATACTCATCATGGCGCCCACGATGTGAAGCCTGAGAATCCAAAAATGTGTAGGCAATCATTGTTTAAGGAGTATCAACGTCAGAATGAAAATAATGTGAATAATTATTTGCAACGCCCAGAGCACCACCATTACTGGAATAATGAATTTAGGACCGAAACGCGATCTCCACCTCGATCCATAACGCCTCCGCTACAGTCAATTCCTGAAGAAAGCATACAGTTCTCAGACACACAAGTATTTGATAAAACCCATAGACACACGAATACGTTTACACTAAATAGAACATTCGATAAAAGTGCCGCAAGGAATTCTAGTTCACATTCTACGAGACAGTCGTGGTCTAAGAAGGCTGTTAAAGCTGAACCAGAATTATGGAAAATGCCCGTTCCTCTCGCCAAAACTGCAAAATCAAAATCAATTATGAAGAGCAAGGAATCTTTGAGTGGAAAAAATTGTTCCACTGCAAATATAAATAAAAGCATTAATCAAAACATCTCTCTCAATCAAGTAGGTAATGTTTACTCACAATCCTTTACAGTGGATCCTTTTCTGTCTTCCACATATTTCTATGATGAAAAAGCTGTTGAGAATTTTGAAAAAGAGTTCAAGAGATGGTTAAATTGCATCCTCACTCCTCCGGCTGATCTGGACAGTAATATTGAACAGAAAATGGACGTGGGTAAGGCATGGATCGAAAATAGAAACAAAGAAGTACCAGCAGCGCCGACTAAGGAGCAAGTTTGTAGTAACTACCACAACAGCCACAGACTTGAAAGTTTGCGGCGCTCAGCTAGAGCCCTGTTACTTAGCTCTGAAATATCTCAAGTGTTTCTGAAGTTGCACACTCAGATCGAAAAGAAATTAATAGCTATTCGAACTGACAGAAACTTGCATTTAGATATTGGGCTACAAAAAGTTATAATGGAACTCTTACTTTCGTACAATCCTTTATGGCTTCGTATCGGATTAGAAGCTATTTATGGGTTGGTTCTACCGCTCAAATCTAATAGCGATATTGAAGGATTAACTACTTTTATAATCCAGCGAATGTTTAAGAATCCTTATCTAAAAAATAAGCATTCGAAGTCTTCGGCGCCAAATATGCTACTCCCTGCTTATATGGAAGCTATCAAGAAATTCACTTTAAAGAAGTTTTTCATGCTTGTTTTCTTCTTGGATCAAGCGAAACAGAAGAAACTGATTTCTCACGACCCTTGCTTGTTCTGCAGAAATGCCGTATGCAAGGAGAGTAGAGAAATTGTTATTCGATTTACTAGAGAGTTGATAGCAGGAATCGGCGATATAACAAAACAGTTACGACCTATAGGCTACATTGTTAGTCACAAGCAATCCTATTTAGACGAATACAAATTTGCCGTCCACAATATAGCCATTGACATCAGGGATGGAGTGAGGCTGACTAAAGTAATGGAAATCATTTTGATGAAAGATTCTTTATTGACACAACTACGCACACCCGCAATATCACGTCTGCAGAAAGTGCACAATGTTCAAGTAGCACTGAATGCTTTAAAAGAAGCAAATTTCGAGATAGTTGGCGATATATCCGCAGCAGATATCGCGGATGGTCACAGAGAAAAGACGCTCTCGTTACTGTGGCAATTGATACATGTTTTCAGAGCTCCTCTGTTTGAGAAAGCTGCGAATGTGATACAGATTTGGTGGCGAAAGAAGTTTGAAGTTATCATGGAAAAGAGGAGAGAAGAGGAAAGAATACTCAAAATGCATAACAACGCGGCATATGTTATTCAAAACTGGTGGCGCCGAATACAGTACAATCGTATGGTTGAGACCAGAATGCGACAAGTAACTGATGCAACTATAACAATACAGAAGTATCTCCGTATGTGGTATTACCGTAGTCGGTTGTTAAAGCTTAAGTCAAGCGTTCTTTACATTGAAGAATGGTACAAATACATGAAGTTGATGAGAGAAGCGAAAGAAACGCTGAATCTGTTAAGATTAAGAAGACGGGAATTGAGACACAAGTCTGCTGTTGTTATACAATCGTATGTTAGGCGTTGGATTTGCGCTACACGATACAGACAAAAACTACGTAAAATTGTGTTAGTACAAAATGTTATACGTAGTTTCTTAGCTCGGAGACGATATTTAAAATCAATGAAGTCCATATTGTATGTACAGCAAAAGTATAAGAGTAAACTTTTAATGAAACGTCAAATTCAAAGTTTCATTGAGATGAAGAAAAGTTCTATTCTTATACAAAGTTTTTATCGAATGTGGAAACAGCGCAGTATTTTCTTAAAATTAAAGAAATCAGTACGAATTATTGAGGAACGATATATAGCTCTTACGCAAATGAGACGGGAACGAAATGCATATTTGAAATTAAAATCTGTAACGACTAAAATCCAAGCAATGATCAGATGTAAAATAGTAAGGAATAATTACTTGCACCAACGCAATATTATTATTAAAATTCAAAGAAGAATAAAAGCTCAACAAGCTATGTTAAAAGAAAGATGTAAATATATTCAAATAACAAAAGCTGTTTGTTCGCTTCAGAAACACGTTAAATCATATTTAATTACCAAAAGGATAAGGAGCCATTACTTATATGTACGAACTTGTACTATGACTATACAGAGGTACTTCCGATCGTATTTGCTCGCCAGATACGAAAGAATGGAGTATATAAAACTTAAGAATGCGTCAATTGTCCTTCAAAGACATTACAGAAGTCTATTGCTAATGCGCCGTGAAAAGACATCTTATTTGCAACTTAGAAATGCCACCCTAGTTATACAAAGACGTTTTAGGGCTCAGCTTTTGATGAGAAGCTCAAAGAAAATATATCAAAGATTACTAAAGGCCACTATCACCATCCAATATAAATACAGGGCATTAATTAAGATGCGCGAACAAAGATCCAAATATCTTAAATTGAAATCCGCTTGCATTATTATACAAAATGCTTATCGTGCGTATAAAATAGGAAAGCACATGAGGCATCGTTATCTTCAGCAAAAGGAAGCCACTGTTAAAATACAAACATGGTTCAGAGCTCACAAGAAAGGAGCATTACAAAAACGAGAATATGAACAGTTAAAACAAGCTGCTACAATTATCCAGAAAAAGTTTAGAGCATATATCGTAGGAAAGCAGCAAAGACGGCAATATATTCGAATTAAAACTGCGACCGTGTGTATACAGAAATACTATAGATGTTATATTGAAACAAAAATAGTTAAGCAAAAGTTCATTCAGCTCAAGAACTCTACGATTGTGATCCAAAGATTTTACAGATCATATTTGGAAACAAAGAGACAAAGGAACACATTTTTGCATATTAAATCGTCTACTCTTTTCATACAACGTTACTATAGATATTATAAGGAAAGTAAATCGATAAGGTCCAAGTACCAAGAGTTGAAGAAAGCCGTAATAACTATCCAATCCAGGTACAGAGCGATATGTGCCATGAGACGTGAAAAGCAAAGATACTTAACTTTGAGACAATCAGTTCTTGCGGTACAGAGGAACTACCGAGCCCTAATAAAAATGAGGATACAAAGGAAAGAATATTTGACATTACGCTGCGCTTCGATTACAATTCAGAGAAGATGGAGGGCTGTTTTGCTTATGAAACAAGATAGATCAACTTACTTAAAAATAAAACATGCTTGCTCTTCTATTCAAGAATTTTATAGAGCCTACAAAAAGGGTACTGAGCAGAGAAGAAATTATTCACAACTAAAACAAGCTACTATCGTATTGCAGCGCAAATTTAGAGCACTTCTTGCAATGAGGGATAATAAGATCTCATACCTGACATTAAAATCAGCTACTATAACGTTACAAAGACGATACAGAGCGCGCTGTTCAATGATTCAAGAAAGATCTAAGTATTTAAGATTATTAAGGTCTGTCATGACTATTCAAAAAATGTATAGAGCTCATATTATTCGTAAATTAGAGAGGGAGAAATATTTAAGACTTAAAAAAGCCTGTATCGTTATACAGACACGGTATAGAGAAATTAGGGAGACTCGAAAACTTCGGTGTCAATATTTAAGACTTAGGAATATCGTCATTGCCATTCAACGGCGCGTTAGAGCCAACAATATCGCGCGCGAAAATAGACGAATTGAAGCAGCTAACAAGATAAAGGCTTGGTATGCTTCTGTTAAAAAGACAAAAGAATGTCGCTTGAAGTTCTTGAAGGTAAAAGAAAGTGTTATAAAAATACAGACGGTTTTACGCATGTTCATCATTCGAAAAAGATTCATTGCTTTGAAAACAGCCGCTACGGTAATCCAACGGTATTATCGCTTTTATTTATTAGCAAAATCTCATAGACGACAGTACGTCCATATGAAAACTTCTGTTATCAAACTTCAATCTCATGTTAGATGTTTTATCGAGAGGAAACGTTACCTCAAAATAAAAACGGCAGTTTTAGTAATTCAAGCAGCATTTAGGTTCAAGAGGAATAATGACATTTTGAAGAAACAGAGGGAAGACGCCGCTGTATGCTTACAAAAGAATATAAGACGTTATTTGGTTCAATCAAGGTATTGCCAATATAGAAGTAAAGTTATTTATATCCAGAAATTATGGAGAGGAATACTAGTAACGAGACTGATGCGTTGTGACTTTTTACAAAAGAGAAATATGATGATTAAGTTGCAGGCTCACATTAGAGGATACTTGGTTAGACAACAAGTTAAGTCCAAGAGGGAAAACTTATTAAAAATCAGGGAAGAAAAACGACGGAATTGGGCCGCATCCAAAATACAGGTGAGCGACTGTGCCTATGCTACAAATTATGCATATATTTAAATAAGCATGAATTTGCATTTACGACGTATGCATGTATTAACTACTATTTATTAAAACAATGAAAATACTACTGAGTGTCTAGAATTTAGCATTTGCATATTTAAAAAGAAAAATATATTGCCATTTTTTAGGATTAATGTTTTATAATTTTATCTTTGGTTGACCCTGTACTCAACGAAAGATAAACTTATAAATTAGTACTGTGCACATTAGGTCTTGTACAAAGCAGTGATTGTTGAGTGCCAACAGAAAAGTTACAGTCCGAGGGTGTGTCTTTGATGACATTTTTTGTGAGTGGTACAATTTAACAAATATATTTTTAATCGATAATTTGGAAATTAATATCAATATTATTTGACCAATCTTTTAATATACTCAAAACACACCCATTTATGAAATGTACGAAACAAAAAATGTCTCTTTTCTGTATACTGTGTATTCAGTGGTAGTGATTTATGAATGATATCCCATAGGCTCTATTCCGCGGGAACAAGGCGCGTTTGGCGAGTGGCCGTAACGTGAAAATACTACGGCTTCGCTGGCGGGCTGGAGCGCTTCGCTCCACGCAGGAGTCTCTCCGGGAACGAAACGAGGAGGCCATGGAGGTGCTCAGCAACATGTCCGACATACATACCGTCATACGAGCCTTCCAGTCGTTGGGTAAGACTTACAATAAAGAAAATACGCATCTTATCACACTTCGAGCGGCAGGGATTAGCCCCTGCAGTCTTACCCTCCGGGTCTCATATGTTACGGTTAGGTTGACGTAAGGGCTGGGGGCAAGTTTTTTCGGGCCTCGAGTGGTCTCCTCTTTATCTGTGTTCTCAAGGAGGTCGAATACGCCCCCTAGGCCGAATTTTATGAAAATTAAATCTGCATCATTCGATTTTATCGAAACAGACTTCTTACTTACACAACTATCTTTTTTTAAAAGTAAGAAATAAGAAAACATGTATACACTGCACATAGTCAATCACTACGTGCAGTGTTTTCTACGTGTTTTCTTGTTAATACTTATAATTATTGGTAATACTCATCCACAATTTTGTTCTTAATGTTACAGATAATACAGATGTAGAATGCCATGTTTTTTTGCATATTTAATCACAAGATGGCAGGGTATAGTTTCAAAATGATTTATTCTATATTAAACTATATACTACTAAAATTATTTTTTATTTTGTTTTTCAGAGCTGCTAACTGAAATATTCCCTATGATGTATAACGAAAATGCTGCGTCCATTGTACGTCGAGTCTACGTATACATGTCCGTAACCAATAGATCAATTTCAAGCATTGAAGTGTTGAAATCTGCGGCTTCTGTACTAGTGAACCTAACTAGGTACAAAGTCACTGGACCGAAAATATATGCGGTAAGAGAAATTAATTTCGTTAGTGACTTCAACGAATTTGATTTGTTTCTAAATTACAAAGCTTGTATTTCAAGAGTTGTACCTATTTCTTTTCATATCAACTAAACCTTGCATTTGTGACGGAAATACAATACATTGGTATCATTGAGCTGTTCTAAACATGGAATCTTATTGAGAGTTTTGTTTCATTCTGCCCTATTACATTAATTTATTATTTTTCGTATATTTACAGAGAGAGCGAATTACACCTACATTGAAATTCATGTGGCGTTTCAGCACAAGTGAAACCCAACTGTTTTGTATCCTGGCAACTTATCTCTGGTTGTTTGCTAAATACGCCAGGACTAAACAGGTAAAAATTATGTTTACATTCTTTGATATCTGTTTTGTTTGTATACTTAATAAAAAATATACATTTTTGCCTTAGGTAACATTGAAATAAATTAATTTCATTAGATGTGAACTTTTTTTTCAGGATTTAACTGAATTCCTTCACACACCAGAAAATCATAAAATGATGGTAACAATCAGGGGTAATATAAATAGAATGAAAAGGATGACCGGTAACTTTAGGAATAAGTGTAACACCCCTCAACCATCTAAGTTCGTGTCGCATACTATGAACCAATCTCTAAACCATAGTGTTTGCAGTAATGGCAGCAGTTACGAGGTTTTATTGCCTGCATTAGAACCGGATTACGGCATCGTTAGAGTGGACAAGCCTCGATACTTCGAGGACGCACAGCAAGCCATAAATTGTCTTTTCAATATTTATAAACTATAATAATTATTATTTTTTAAGTTTGTGATGTGTGTTATAATTTTCATGTTAATTTTATGTAATCTGTCTAACATATTGACTTGTTTATCAATTTTTATGCATTTAACCACAAGTGTAATGGGGTATTACGTTAATCTGTGAAGTGATTCAAATGATTCTTAAATCGTAGTGATAATAGACTACTATGGTAAGATTACGCCAGCTTTACCCTTAAGGCAATGAATAGTGTAGGCGCTGGAGACTGCGTGCGGTGCATCACTTAACGATAAACGTTGGGGGGCAGAGGGCGCCAATCACAACAACAACAAGGGACACTTCATTTATGATTACAACAAATTTTATTATTTGGTATTTACTTTTGAATTAGTCACTACGCCTACTTATATTTAGATGATGTCGACAAAAATGAGATTAACAGTAGCATGTATCCATGCTTTCTGTAGTTTCGGCATGTGCCACCGAGAATACAATAGGTGGCGTCTCGTTCACTCGTTTTGTTACCTCATATGTAGCTCGTTATATTGACCTACCTCTTTATTTTTATCAAACCGACAAGTGTCATGAAAACTACTTTTTATCAAATTGAATTTTTGCCCGGAAAGTACCTGCCATGCTGTTTAGCTGTGTAGAAATGTTTGAAATTACGCATCATGATATTTTACTTACTATCGCAGTGATGTCACGTGAGCAGCAAAATTACTGATAGTGTTTTTTATATATAATTTATCCACTAAAATTGATAAATTTTAAAATCATACTGATATAGTTAATTTATTATTAAATTGGATGTAACAAAATATTAACTAACTATTTTAATAAAATATGTATAAAAAATATAACTTAAATGTAGAAACAAATTGCCAAATTAAAAGTTATAGACATAGTTATGATATAGTTATTGACATTTCTCGTTTGCTTTTTTACAAAATGTGTCCAAAACAAGTACTTT
>MOOZ01004507.1:95435-118238 GCA_002930495.1 Cecropterus lyciades
ACGTTCTCTACGGTTCGCAGTGCGAACACCGGGTGTGACATCACCTGTGATGTAAATTCATAAAAACATTTTAGTGTTTTAACTAAAGTGCATTCAGTGGTGCCAACTATTTGAACAAAAATCCCCTAATAATATAATCCTAACTTTCTACTATAAACCAAGAAATTTGACTCGGCATTTCAAAGTAACAAAAAACATGTCACCTGGCTTAATAATCTACCGCAAAAAAAAAACAAAAAAGTTAAGATACTTTTTATTTTGTAAATATTGAACTGTATATAGTATATTAGTAAGCACTAGTATACTAATAACTACTAGTAGATTTGACGACCCACGTGGTGGAGCGGTCACCATACTGGTCTGACACGCAGTGGGTCCCGGGTTCGATCCCCGGCCAGACTGACATCTGAATTATGAGTTTAGATTTCTNNNNTCGTCTTTGTGTGTCCATGGCACCCACGACACGGGAGAAAATCCTACTGTGGGGCTATGAGTGTAGATAGCGTTTATTTAAGTAGATATTCTACTAGTAAGTATACAATCCAATTTTAAAGTTATGAATTTTCAAATAGCTTTCTTGGCTCTGATGTAAAGTTGCCTTTATCGAGATGTAACAAGATTGTTTCAACTTTTCGGTATCGATATATATCCCCTTTACTGACCTCTGAGGCGTACAAGTTGTGCGCGAGGGGGGGAGGCTCCCACGGAAGCAGCGGGACGCCCGCCAGCTGGATCAGGATGTCGTAGATGCCCTGGGCATGACAGTGGTATGCGTTAATAAATTGTGACTGGAACACCGGCGGCTTTCACATGAGGCGACCATCTTAGTCCTCGTTAGTAGCAACGCATCTGTTATTGACATCAGATACAATCTTTGACGTATGTATATGAAGTTGCTTATTCATGTCCGTGGGCGGCAGTGACCACTTACCATCAGGTAGACTGCATGCTCATTTGCAACTTCTAAATTATAAAAAAAAAGGAAAAAACAAATAAATTGGTTGAGCTCTACTAGTACTACTGTGTTAGGCAGATTTAATCTTGTAATAATTGCTAAGGTCACCTTTCACTTTGCATTCAACTAATTTAGATTATATAATCGAATGTTGATGTGTTCTTTTTGAGACTAGAATATTTCTATATTATATTTATTTTATCTCAGTATCCATGATATCCACAACACAGGACACTAATATTTCCTATATTAGTGTCCACACTAATTTTCTACGAGTGTAGTAAGCGTTATTATTATTCCTAGAATGGTATTAAATAACACCAGGGACATTGCCTATTTTTGGTTTACAACAGATGTATTCCAGTTGAAAGACGGCGATAGCAAGGCATTTATTGTCTCTTGTACGATTTTGGAGAGAGTATTAAAGTCTATTTAGTAGTTATATCACATCTATATGTATATAAAAATGAATCTCTGTTTCCCTTGGTCACAGTATCGCGCGTGAACGGCTAAACCCATTCGCTAATTTTTGTTGTGTTTGTTACTATCAGAAGGTTTTTATAAAAGTAAAAAATAAGAAAGTTGCACGGAAAATAATAATAAAAAAAACATAAACTACGTGTCAATTTTACCAATACGAATTCAAAATTCATAGCCAACAGGGACAGAGTGTGTCGGGTCAGCTATAAATGAAATAAATTGTAACTTAGCGGGAAAGTACCTCATTGAAGAAGTCGCCAGTCCACTTGGCGACGACGAGCGTGATGATGATTGGCAGCGCGTTCGAGATCTGGCCGGTGGTCTCGATGATGATAACGGTCAGCGAGATGGTCATGCGCACCACTCCGCCTAGCTGCGCCGCCGCGCCCACCAGCGCATACTTCGCTGGGTTGATCGGCTATCATCATAAAAAGGAGGTGGCTTGATTGACAACTCATGAGGTTTAAAAAAAAATCTTAGAAACCGACTTTCATGCACGAAAAAGCAAAAATATATGTTAGTTTCGTACATAGTCCCGAAGTCGGCGTTCAACATACTTGGCTAAATCACAACAACGAAACTATGTCCTACGAGTATATGAAAAAGTCACCAAAATCGATTTACCCAGTCGGAAATTTTAAGATAACAAACATAAAAAACACAGACCCGGAGGAGGTTTGTTGAAGTCGGTTAAAAATTTCCAGAAACAGGTATTTCGATGCAAATGTATCGGGACGTCATTGCAATTATAGATAACAGAGGTTTCTCATTACGCGGAGCTCATTTAGCGAAGTTTCATTCAAGGCCATCCTCCACCCACCACACACTCAATAAAATTTTTAAAATTTTAATTAAAAACTATTATTGAATACCAGTTGTGTATAACAAATAGCTATAACACAACAGTATTACACAGATCTACAGTTGAACCTCGGCCTCTCAATCGAGGGTCCAAAGTTCGAATCCCGAGCAGGAACCACTGATTTTCTAAAATTATGTGCGTATTAGAAATTATCACTGCTTTACGGCAAAGGAAAATATCTGGAGGAAACCTGCACACCTGAGAGTTCTCTAAAAAAAAGAGTTCTCAAAGGTGTGTAAAGTCTACCAATTCGCACCGGTGGACTACTTTACTACTTACTAGGACTACTTAAGGACTGGACTAGGACTACTTAAGGACTGGACTACTTACTAGGTGTGTAAAGTCTACCAATTCGCACCGGTGGAAAACTTTTTCATTCTGAGAGAAGACCCGTGCCTAGCAGTGGGACAATAATGGGTTGACGATGACTTTTTACTCTGAATATATTTCAGGGATTTCACAAAAGAAACATAATTGTCTGAGGGCCGTGTACTCATGTATTTGATTTAGTGTTAAAAATATTTAAAGCTTCATTCCTTTATATCGACTCAAAAGAAGTAAAGTAAACTAAAAAAAAATAAAAACATATGTAATCGAAAATACTTTACCGTGGACGGCAGCATGTACTGTATCAATATCGCCAGCAGTCGTCCCCAGGCGGCGCCGGTGAGCAGGTTCGGTATGAACAGCCCGCTGGAGACGGCCAGGCCGAAGGTCCACGTGGACAGCAGGAAGTAGCACGCGACGAACACCAGCAGCGACCACGGCCGGTACGAGCCCATCGGGTCGTGGAGGAAGCTCCGGACCGACGCTTCGGGGGTTTGGAACCAGATCGCCGCCAGGGCGTTGTACTCACCGTCCGCGCAGTGTAACTGATAAAAGACGTATACGTATAATACGTACGTACTGCTTACTTGTAACATAAAAAAAATGTGAAAACCACCCAGTCGAAGGTATCGAAGTTTCAAACATAAAAAATACAGTCGAATGGAGAACTTCCTTCTTTTTTGAAGTCGGTTAAAATATATTAGAAACGTCATCTAACCAATACCTACGTACTAAGAAATGTATTTTAGTCATAGTCATAAATAATGTATTAATATCCATAAACTTAAAAAAATGTGCAGTGCACCTGATGTTAAGTGGTTTTTTGCCGCCCATGGACTTCTGTAAGCAACTTCATATAGAACAAAGGTTCTATCTGAAGTCGCCTTATATGAAAGTGATCCGGCAACCATACCCTTTCACCGAAACGCAAAACTGCTTCACGCTATAAATAGGTGTGGCGGTGGTTCTTCTCCGGTCGAACTACACTGGTTCTACCATCTTAAAACCATTTCCATATCATAAAAAAAAGTATGAAAAATGTATGTTACATACATAATACTCACTTACCTGTAGGGGTACTTTAGTGGGGTCCGCGCCTAGCGGCTGGCAGTCGTTCAGCAGGAACATCATGAGGAAGCCACACGTAGCGCTCACGGCTGCTACCAGGCACGCTTCGATCACTTTCAGCCACGGAGCGGATATATACCTGTGAAAAAATATTATATGACTAGCTTAATCCCGCTGTTTCATCTGTTTCGGTCGCGTTAACCACGATAATGATCCTATGTGTTAGTTCACGGCATAATCTAACACTGTGCCAAATTTTAGCGGCATCCGACCAATATTTTTCGCGTAATGAGCAACGAACATACATACATCTTCATACATACAATATTTCGCCTTTATAATATTGGTAAGAATTAAGATAGGGCCGTGTGGTGCGTTTAAAGTGAAAATCAGTTCGCACACATGAAAAATAAAATAGTTTTTCAATCATGCTTTCGTAGCAAAATTACGCGTATAACCTGCACATTTATTTGGAAATCTCTGATGGACACTACAATTTTGTGTACAGGATAATTATGAACGTAATATTGTACAGAAAATGTTAATAAATATGAATGAAATACGACATTAGCGAAATTTTAATGCCATTACAATACAAATGTAAAACGACTAAAACATGAAATGTATCAAACCTTATTCGAAACACTGCCAGTTTATAATTAATATGGTTCCACAAAGCGCCGAGCAGACCGCCAATCACACCGAACAGAACGAACACTGGCAACTCGTAGAACTGGAAGGGGAACGGTTCCATCTTGCCCAAATTTAAAAGACCTGTGTATAAATAAATACATGTTGTAATAGTTACAAAATCAATACATAACCATATAATAAAAAGGAAGTTCCGCGTCTATACATCTCCCATATTTGCAAATAAAATAGTTTGGAAGACTGAGTATAGGCAATAATAGAATTTCTATAATTTTTAAGAATTCTTGAATATCTGTATGATTGAAATAGCAACCAAATCTACTAAATTTAATTTATAGGATCTTTTAATGAAACATATTAATATTGAGGTAACATTTAGCCTTTATTTCGATAAAATCGATCAACTGTATCAATAATAATTACAAATAAAGTTAAGTCTTTAATGGCGGGTGAAATTGCGGGACACTAGATAAAGGACTAGTTTGCTCATTAATGAAAAATTAATGATCAAATGAGTTTCATATAAAACAATATATCTTAATATTCTAAAGATATACTCATATTACGGAATAAAATATAATAGATTAGACTAAATTTTTAATTTTTTATGCTTGTGATAATAAACGGGAATTAAGAATATTGACACTTTTAAAGTTTGTATAAACTTTTATCTCTTTAGTTATTAACTATTAATTTCATTCATTCATTCTTTTTTATAAACAAGAAGTTAAATTTAAAATAATATGGAATTACCTGGATAACTGAGTTCCCCGGGATGCCCGTGGTACGCGGACAGAGCAAAGTTTAGCGTGAAGGTTGACATGACCGTACCGAAGAAGGTCCGCCATGTCAGAGCCTGATTCCAGAAACTAGTACCTTCTTCTAACGAAAAGAGAACTCCACCTGAAATATTTCGTATTTTGTGGAACTGAGACAATTCATAAGTTGGTTCAGTGTGAAAGCACTCATGTGATACTTTTTTGTATGATATGTTTGTGTGATGATTGAAAAGTGTCTCTATAATATAAATATATATTAACTATTCTGGAGGTCATCGCTTGATTGATTATTCAAATAACTGAATTACTTTTGTCAATGCCTTAAATAATACTGTTCAGACTAGCGATTCATAAATTATCTTGGGCAAGGGACTCTTTTTTCCATAATGTGCTAATACCTGAGATACCCTATAGCAAAATAACTTTAAAAATCATATGTCTAGTATTTTTCCTATCGATACAAAATATGAACACCGTAGAGTTTTAGCCGTTAGGAGTCCTGCATATCCTCTTAGCTTCCCCGCAGCCGGTAACGGGACGCCTGGCACATGTGAAACATTGTATTTCTACAAGTAATATGCATAAAAGACAAAATTGCGACAGGAACTAAATATATATCATAATGATAATAACGCCATCATCAAACAGTACCCTGCACTAAGTCGAACTAAGCACCGCAGCCCACTTAGTTTTGTTCGATACTCAATAGTTCCGACAATGTATAACAGATGGCGCAATATACATACGGTAAGGCGATCGCCACGCGAACAATGAGGTTTCCGTCCGGTTATAGATGTTTCACATTAACAACGAAAGTGCATTAATGTTAGGTAAAATTATAAGTACCTATGGGAGAGCCAAACGCAGCGGACACACCGGCTGCGGCGCCGCCGGACACGAAGTCCCTCTTCTCGTGGTCCTCGCGGAAGTATTGGAAGATCTTGAAGTCCTTGTTGAACGTGGTGCTCTTGCCTTGCGATATGCCCGCCGCCACTACCGCACCGCAGTGAATCATCGGACCTTCCTATTTCAAAACTTACTCTTAAAATAAGTGTGCATGTGTGTGTATTTACGAGTTTTTTTTTATTTTTTATCACAAAACGATTGTTTTAAGAATACGTCTTATCTTTCTAGAATCTTTTTAGTTTGTTTGAGAATCATGCACAGATTTCTTGAACATTTATTCTTCCTTTGTAACACTTACAATATCATTATCATCAATACATTATTGTTACATTTGACCTCTTGTGTCCGACTATAGTTATCAACATGATCGGAATTAAAGTAGCAGGCGGTGCGATCATTTTGCGTAGCGGTGATGCTCGAGGAGTAGATGGCGGAAGATTTAATATATATAAATGTGGTAGAACTATTTATGATTTATCTTCGGAAGCAGCACCGCCACACTTATTTCTGCCTAATTAATTCTGGTCTGAAGGGTGTGGTAAGGGAGACATACTGATCCGTAGCGTTCCAACTTAGTCCTCGGAGATAGCAACACATTTAACCACAGACTCTGATATTATCTGAGGTTTAATACAGATGTAGTTTGCAGTTTCCTTTTTCTAATATTCAAGTAAAGACAATTAGTGTAGGTACTTATACAGGAGGTTAGGGATTGGATTTCCGATATTTTACCCACGTATTGTACTTCGAATTTTATCGACAAAAACATAAAAGAGAGGGTCGCAAACCTCCCCCCTAGGAATGGGAGCCATTTTAAAATTTCGTATCTCGAATTTTAACTAATTAATTGAAACTCTTTTTTTATGATTTAATGTTCTCCACGTATTTGAAAGTCACCTTATTTTAATGATGATAAAATTTGCTATCATTGTGGGTAAAATATTGGAAATACGATCCCTAACACACGTATATTGTATTCGTAATGTACCTTCCCACCAGCCAAGCCGCCCACCACTGCGGATATAACGCCCACAGCTTTCACGATCAACGTCTTTATGCGGACCACTCGTGGCACCTTTACCCCATTGAGGTAGCATTTCACTTGAGGTATCCCGCTCCCTCCGGCAACTGGCTGGAATTATACTCACTGATAAATTGATAAAAAAGAAAAAAATAGTTATAATTCTTTTTTTTAAATTTGGTAACTAATGACATACAGTTATCAATTATAAAAATTAAAAACAATGGAAGAGATATATTTATGGTCCAATTTCTACCAAACGCAACCTCGGTATATATTAAACAGCCCATATTTACGACGTAATAATATTTGTATTCCTTAAATTGAAAATAAGTATGTTTAGAAGCAATTCATTAGAAAAATTGGTTTCATAAATAAACGTCTTTCTGTTATTCATAAGCAAGATAGAATTTATGAAAAGTCATATAGCGCCAAGAGCGTCGCTATCCGTTGATCCAGGGGAGAGGTGAAGTGGTTTTTGCATTTAAAATTGTCCCCCTTGGTACGACAAGGTACAGCTAATGCTACGCTACAGTAGAAATCTAACGAGAAGGACGTTCTTTGATCTCTATGGGGCAGCTACCTCTCTTCTTTAACTTGGCGGCGCCCTTAAATGACGTTCGTCTAAGTGGTGCCCAGATGATAGATGTGGCGCGTGAAACGACTTATTGTGATCAAAATAATAATTGTGTATTATGAAACTACTCATAGAGATTGCAAATATGTATTATCATTAAATTTAAATAGTACAGACATTTTCTTTATCAATCATAGCTTAAGATAAGGAGGCAAAATAGTTGCAAAGACATACTTTAAAATTGAAGTAAACTAGCTGTGCCCGCGGTCCCACCCGCTTTTAAAAAGTGTGAGATGACGTACATATAATAGTTTATTTTATTTTTTTAATTTTAACTCGTTCTCTGGCCCTTACATTACCACTATGCAAAAATGGTGTCCACCACTTGTTACACTGTATAAAATAAAACAAAAGCTACCCACGGGAACCGTACATTTTTCTAGGATAAAAGGCCTATAACCACGCAAATTTCTATCCAGGCATTGTAGAGTAACAAACGCGTATACATCCTCACAATAAAGAAATAGTAAAATGACTACTATCAAAAAACAACATTTTTAAATTATTACATCCCCTCTACTTGAATTTGAATAAGTTATTAATTAAAATGTGTCCGCTATCGGAATCCAAACATAATAACAAACAATTATGATAAATTTGTTGGCAAATATTATTTATCTTATCATCGGTAAGCGTCACAAATTAATCTAGCATATTAATCATGCAATTTACATGTATATATTATGTTACACAATACCTACAATACAGATATGAACTAGATTTGCCCTCATTACTAGAAGTTACTTGTTGATAAATCTATTGCTTTACAAATTCTACATTGTTTTTCTATACAAGTAACTTCTCTTGCTGTTACATCAATCCAACACTGTCTAAAACTTTTTAACTGAGAATCAAAAATATGTTACCATTAATGTAAGATTCCGGTATGTACATTTTTAGGATAAAAAGTAGTTACCAGGATTTTATTATTATGAGCGACAAGCTTATTCCCGCGCGTCTGCCCGCTGGGTTCCTTTTACAACTGTTATGAGTATGCCATATGTTTATCCAAAATCCAGTCCAATCAGTAGTTATTGCGTGAAAGAGGAACAAACATACATACATTCTCACAAACATTCGCCTTTATAATATTAGTAATAAAATATAAAATAAATATAATAGTATTCCTCATAATAGTAGTAAATCTCACCTCAACATACGCAACGAGTACGGAGCCGAAGAAAACTATACACACGTTTGTTAATACCCACAGTAGGTATGGAATGTATAGTCTGTCAGCTAATACATATGTGTCCACAGCTAAAATTTATTTTAAGGATATTATATAATATGCGCGTTGGTGTGCATCCAACGCGCATGCATGATTAGACAAAGACTGGTGAAATTGAATTTTTTAATTTCATAATATAGGAGTAGCCAATAAGTATGCAGTTCATCTGATGACAGGTGGCCACTGGCGCCCATGACATTTGCAATCAACCAAGAAATAGAGACCCCCTTAATGGCCACAGGTACGTCGCTGCCCCTGAGGGCTAAATTGGGACGCCTTGGATAAGAATGTCTTCTGTATCATACATCCCACGTTAAAAAAATATAAACTTTAAAATCATTGATATAATTTTGACAGAGTAAATGTTAAGGAAATGAACACTGATACAGACCATTAATATATTTTCAATCCTTCAAATTAAATTCAGTAGATTTGTTATTTGGTTTTGGTATTCCATATTAAGTATAAAAAGGATACATTTCTTAAGCTGCTTGTATTTAATCTTGGAGAATTCTTCTATGCATATGTCAATAATAAAAGCAATTAGTGCTGTTATGACACCAATAAATAGCACTATGACCCATCGAGCAATATCCTTCCAAACAATAAAAGGATAACCCCTCTTTCTTTCTTCATCCAGCAGCAAATGGTTTTCACATGTATCATAATCCAAGCTCTGTAATGTAAAAGATCAGTTTTACAAAGAGACCCGTACAACATAGCTAGAGATTTTCACCACCACAGAATATCTCTGGCATATATACAAAATCATGTCGCCTATTTATTATTTTTTATTGAAAATCGACTTTTGTATTTAATGCCATTTCCAATTTTTTTTTTGGTTGGATTTTGTAAAAACAAAGGTAAGCTTTCAAAGAGTTTGGTGGCAAAAAAGTCTTCTGATAAAGAGATCTTCTATTAGATTTAGAGGGGTTATTTTCTGTAATTTCCAGTCTATTGAAAGACATACACTCTATTGTTACACTTAAGGGTTCGGTCTTGAATTTTTTTTTTTGGTTGAGGCTGTAAGTATTTCGTTGAGAAATAAGTGAAAATACGTGTGTGGAAGCGTTCCCTAACGAAGTTCTCACTGCGTTAAACCCCAAACCGACGAGGATTTCAGCAAAGGGATGCGATGTCTCGGCGGATTTACCCAAAATAATAACGACAATCTCAATCAACTCTGGAAAATTTTCTCCAAAATGTGTAGAAATTGCAGCTAATGTAGTTGATTTGCTCTGCTTACGTTTATGCAAAAAGATGTGCATAAAAAGTGGACCTATAACTCACGAATGGGCGTGCGCCGTCGATCAAATACGGATATGTCGAGCAGACGAAAAAACTCAAAATGAGAACAAAGAAAGTCGAATCTTTCGAAGACATCTGCAACAAGACGCTTTGGACATCCTGAACGATAGTTCTCTACTGTACGGACCCGGTATAAACGATTCTATGTAATTATATGGTGAATAACAGAAAAAAAGATCATTTTTTTGGACACTGTCCATGCTTGCACATGCTTTCTCAACATAATTCATGAGGTAACGCTGTCAAGTTTCAAATTTGTTGTTATTTTTTTACAACAACAAGTATGTGAGATTTTTGAGGCAAAATCGCATTTTTGACTTCAGACAGTCACAAAAATTCGAAAAAAAAAACTCGACAGCGTTACCTGGGGAAATATGTCCACTAATAAAAATATTTTTTATTTTTTGTTTCAGATGATCCGTTCACGAGTTACAATGTCCACCGCATTTGTTTTTTTTTTTTCTCAGGAGATTTGCTGCCAACAGCTTATTTGTTAATATTTTTAGCTGAAATTTTTATGAAATATTCTTAGAACATCATTCAACGTTATTGGAATATTTTTGTTTAGTAAACATTGTCCATATCTCATAAAAAAATTCAAGAAAAAGTGTTTTTTTTAGCCATACAGGCCGAACCCCCCTTGTACCTCTATATTTCAGCCCTCATTTGTCCCTCCCTTGATCTACTAGTTTTGTCACTTTCTTTTGTACTGTCACTAAGATCTAATCAATTTCAATTAATACTAATAGGTTTTTTTGAGATACTTACTTCATATTTTGCTGAAAGTATATTCAAGGAGCCAGGTTCAATTTTTTGAACTGGTTGCCGTCTTCTGACTCCATGACTACCATGGAGGCCATCTTCTGCCGAGTCCTACAGTAATAATAGTATATACATAAATAGTAATTCATAAGATTTCCATGATTTACAAAGTTTAATTAACATTTATCCATTGATTTTCATAATGAACTGAACACACATGAGAAACATATTTTTAATTTTACAGTATCATATATTGAATATGATATATTGAATTACAGGAAAAATATTAATTTATAAATAACATGTATCTAAAACTTATACCAACAATTTTGAAGATCTCTATTTCAGCCAGAATGCCTCTTTAATATCTCAATTATACTTCTTTTACTTTTGATTAGACTAAGTAATATTTGTATCGCATGAACAAAGAAAATAAAAATATACACAAGAATTACCTGATAATCAGTTGATTTATTTAGCTGCGTGTAATTTGAGGTGCTGGCTTCTTCGTTGCTGATCAACTGCGCTGTATCTGATGTTGATACGCTTAAAGTCTCCTCGGCAGGATATACCGAAGAGTTATTCATCGTTTTTGTCATTGATAAACAATAATATGTACATGTGACCAAAACTAAACTTCACCACATATTTTAGCCACGAAATCCTTTATTACCGAACATTATTTTTTTTATACTTTATTATTAAGTGCAAGAGCAACAGCCAGTACAAGAAAATTTTTTTTTTTATTAATTTATTGAAAATACGAATTATAAT
This sequence comes from Cecropterus lyciades, assembly GCA_002930495.1. Taxonomy (NCBI): domain Eukaryota; kingdom Metazoa; phylum Arthropoda; class Insecta; order Lepidoptera; family Hesperiidae; genus Cecropterus; species Cecropterus lyciades. Next base: position 107,197 of record MOOZ01004507.1, read on the forward strand.
GTGTCAAAAATTGCATAGAAGTATCCCCAATGACAGGAACAAACTGACAAATTCAGCAATGACACTAATGACTAATGACTTTTATTTTTAACAGATTAGGGAAGTTGATAATTACAAATTAAGAAGTAACAATCTCAAATATTACAAAAATATATATTATATTTTAAAACAAAACTATATTATAATCTAAAAGTAAGCAGTTCATTGTTTCAGCAAATAACATTAGGAAAATAACACTTGATTTCCAATATTTTACGATGCAAAGTATATTATATCAGTTTGCACCAAGTTGAGATTTTTATTTAGTAGTATTGTTATCAATATTGATAATTTTACAGATCCCAATATTAACAATCTTGGCTACGTTTTTACATTTTGTATATGTGTTGCTATCCGAAAAATATAGCATTAAATCTAAAATTATTCAATGTTTATTTATTGAATTATCACATAGAAATAATCTTATTTAGTATAGGTCGCGTATTACGTTCGATATACCAGTTCATTTATAATTAAAAACTCAATTAAACCAATATTTAATTATTTGTTGATATGATAGCAGAAATCATTTGACAATGTTATCATTTTATCAGTACGTCAACTAGCCAACCACTAGCGCCATAATCTATCGCATACAGACGCAATAATCAGCGTACCGTAAACAATGGGACGTTTCTGTGTGTGTGTAGCTTGCTCGTTCGTTTGGTTGACAATCGCGATGTGATGTATCCTACATCATCGCATGCTGAGTTATATTTTCAACAAGTCTTTTTAATTTTATATTAGTTACTTCATTAATTTCTAAATGTTTTCTTTCGTTGTGATCACGTTTCTCTGTTTTGATTTCTAAATATGTGTAATTTGCCGCCGAAGTTCCATTCAGTGTGTCGCCTTTGTTTATCATTCTGTGGCGATAATTGCAGTGATGTTAAACTCCAAATATTCGACCGTGATAAGGATAAATCACGACTTTCCGAAATGATAACGACGTACCTGTCGATAATGGTAATAATTTGAGACGACTTTAGTGCATGCCTAACGGGAAGACGTCGTTTTCTCGTGTGAAAGTTTAGCTTATGCGTAAGAGATTGTGGATACTGATAAGCGCCATTAACTTTCTCGCGGGTGTTGGGTATTTTCGCATTGTGATATCATGTTACGGCCCACGCGTCGAGTGCTCGAGCGTATGACTAATGTCGTTCGTGGAAGTGATAGGCGAGGCGGGTGGCAGCTCCGTATCAGCCGCGGCCGCGCCGCTGATAACAAAGGAGCGCGCGGAGACTTGCGCTACCTCCACGGCGCCTCGCGCCCTCCGCCGCCCTCACCGCCCTTGCCTCTCGCATTCCGCTCCGATATCTCCTCGAGGATTCAGCTCCTTGCACACCACGTACTCCCATTGTAAACTACTGCACTGCTATTTTGGGAATCAATTATTCTAAATATAGACTTACATTTTATATGTGGGGGAACAACATCGCCCTTTAATGATGTCTCACTGTGAAAATCTTAACAGGATATTGGCGAACTAGTTTATGAACATTTAATGTTTGTTGTTATCAGATTGCCGTCTTGTCTTAAGTGAGTCATCATCTATGATTACATTTATAAGGTCACTGGCCACCTCATCTCCTTTAATGACTAGGTTATTGTGAAACATGTATAACTGTTTGTATGCCTGATGTTATTGTGATTGATTATATTTTTTAGGTATCTCCAATTGACATGCTGCCGCAGGTGGTGTGCGGAAGTTGTGCACACAAGCTTGATGAATTTCACACATTCAGAGAACTATCACACAAATCGGAAAGACTTCTTGAACAATTTGTTCAGTATGCAAATTCACTGTCAGGTCCAAAGGAGGTAAGTTGTTGGAAAATAAAAAAAACATCTCTTATCAGTAGTAAATACATCGAGAAGTACATTTAATTAATTTTGTATATTGTAAGCAGTAAATTAATTTATATAATATTAAGTAAATTTAATACTATTTGGTCCAATACAGATACTTAGATATTCCAATGCAATAAAAATATATATTATGCTTTGTTAAGCAAAGCTAGAGTTTGAAATATGTATGTAGCGAACTGGCTCACTTCTTAGTTTCTTTTTGTAAATAGCTTTTGTTGTATTCACCAGAAGACCACACAACATGCCAATAACTACGACACAGGCAACTCCTAGTATACTCCATAAAATATGTTTTGGCCTTAGATCAGAAAAGCTGAAGCCTTTCCGTAAATTTTGCTGTGTAAACGGAGGGTCAAATGATGGACAGTATGATACCGTAATATTTGTTACAAATGCTCCACTCAATCTCATAGGTGCTGCACAACTGAAACAAATAGAGTGTTTGTTACGTATCCATATTTATTTGCCTAGGAAATATACAATGACAAAGTCATAAAACAAGCTTACACAGTAATAAAAATGTGATTGTATCATATTTTCATACTTAATAAAGTAAGCTTAGAATATAAAGTAGGTAATACATATTATACACAATATATATCAAGAATGTTTATTGCTGTAACTATAACTATTAGGATTGCTGGTTCTAATAATAATACCAGATTTTTCTCCTGATGAAAGTTATTATAGGAAGTTGTACTCACAGTTAATCTCAAGGCAAGAACAATGCATGCAGGATAGCAAAGGTTAATCAACAGGTCATAGATATATTTTCATAGCCTGTATTGACCACTAAACATCAGATTATTTTAAATGTATATGTGTTTATAGAAATAAATTTTATTAAACTTACTAAGGAATTTCTCCCGCTTTGAATTTAGTGCCAGCTTCTTGTTTTGTGACAATGTTGGCTAAGTCACAGTTGCACAACCAATTATTACCGGTCATCCCCAATACTTCTAGCTTATTCCATGGCATTAAATCGGTTGAAAGTTCACTTAAGTTATTTTCATCCAAGTATACCTGTTGATTTCAAAATGTATTTATTGAATGTTGACATCATACCACTTTGTTTAAAACTCGATAAAAATATTTTAAGGATCTTTGAAAAAATGTATACTGTTTTCAGTAAATTAATAGAATTAAGGAACAATTTTGCAATGAATTATATCTAAACATCTTTATATGCTGATCAATCAGCTGACCCAGTTTATTTTGCTGACAAGTAACCGACCTTATCTGGGCCAAATTGAATTGCACACACTTAACTGATTACAATACTTAATGATGTTAGGTGTTAATATTACCCATGACTTCACATTTCAACACATTGCATTATCTCACTGGGGTCTAATATTAGAGTCATGTAATCCCATCATCTACGTTGAATGCGTAAATGTTTTTACGCCAATGATTCATTTACTTTATTTAATGGACGTTCGGTAAAGAATATAAATCTAAACAATTCGTAACGTTACGGACGTTTTTATTATTTTCTTATAAGGGTGCGTTCATTAGTTACGAGATCTTTCGTCTTCCCCTCCCTCTCTGGTGAGATGTTGTGAGATTTGCCCGACAACTAATCGCCCTTGAGATTATTCAAAATTAGATGAGAATCATATTTTACTTCTTACGCAACTTTTCACGTTTTTTTGTAGAAAAAAATAAGTGACATTAAGCTGAAGCCCTCCCCCAATGTGAGATTGATTGAGAATGTCTTACGTAATTAATGGATGTTCCCTAATATGTAAAATAAATGTTGCAAATATTTCATTATTGCTAAATAAAAGAGGCACTCACTTCCTTAAGCGTCCACTTGTCTTTCAGTCCGCGAAAAGCATTATGGCTTATGTACCTCAAATTGCGATTGTGACAGAGATGAAGTATTCTTAGACTCTTGAGCGGCGAAAACGTGCTGCGCTTTACCTCTTCCAGATAATTGTTTTCGCCGACTTCCAATTCCAATAAATTTGCTAAGCCTGTAAAGACGAACAAGATATCATTATTTATATATATGTTTCAAATAAACTAATGCATATCCGCTCCGCCTCACATCCTCGTAGATTCACTGAATCAGATTTGATGGTTCGTATTGCTTCGAATAGATCTTTATTATTATTATTATAGATCAAGATATACACGAAAATGAGTTCGTCCGTTACACAAACATACGAAAGACGAATGGTGCATTCGGCATAACTTCTTGTAACGAGAGATTAAACTTCTATCTACTCATCAAGCTTCAAAATTTTGTGTACCATAATGACTAAGCGTATTGTTGAGGATATGAAATTCTTTATTTTAATAGAGACGAATTAATAAACGAATGGAGAGACGACTAAACTCTCGCAACAGGGAAGGATTGCTCGCTAGGCTGCAGTCCCTGTAACTTTGTTTTTGAGATAGCAAACGGGATCAGTAATTGAATAAACAGGAAAGACAGCATGATATTTTTGTTTTTTGCATTCATTCACCTTCTGATAATCGAAAAATCCTGAATTATTTTGACCTTAATGAAAGCTACATTGTTCATTTATAAGCTACATAGTAGCATTGTTCATTTCAGCTTAACTGAACCTATTAAATAATAATTGTAAAAGTTTTATTTTCAAAGGTTTATAATATGGTGAGCTTCTGTAGATAACCGTGTCATAGATGTAAACGTAAAAAAATATATTTTAACTTCTAATTATTTTGAAATCTTAATGAATTTCTATTACCTACGTGCTTACTTACAGTGGGTATATCTCCGTTATTTTCATATTTTTATTACAAGAGAAACAGTATATGATCCGACGTCTAATATTATAAATGATATTCACACAATGTATGTATATTTCAGTGAAATTTTTTATTAAACACGTTTGAATTCTAGAGGGCAAATGAAGCGGAGCGCCGATTCCTTATATTGAAATATAGCAGTTCCCAGCTGCGTGTGGATTCACATATTTTATGATTATGACAGTTTACTCATCGTATTAATTTATTTTATTTTAATTTTGTTCGCGTCTCCTACAGTGTATAATGCCTATGAACCACACTGTCGTAATTTACCTTGCATGGGTGCAAGGACGTCGTCAGCTTTTGACCTAGGGATATACAGTTGATATATGGAATAATGATTTTTGCGTTTCTAAGCGGGGACAGCTGCCCTCTTTGGCGCTAAACTGTAGAAATGTTCATATGATCGCCAAAATATCGTACACTTAATAATTTTTAACCTACTTTTCACTCATGATAAATACAAACGTATTACGAAATGGGTGGAGTTTAAGTTCTAGGTCATAGTCCACCACTTGACACGATTTTGAAACGTTTATGGGGATCTCTGAGGCGTGCAGCTTTCCTCAATATATTCAAATGCCAATTCACAATTGGTATAATAAAAATGTAATCAGTTTCATGCATAAGCGATATATTTATAATAAATTATTCACCCGGATGTACCTAATCATTGGGAAATACCGAAAATACTTTGGATTCGTTCACCGCTCATCACTTTATCTTTGTAACTTACAATACTCAGAAAATACAAAATATAATTGAAATATGTTGTGAATTTAATTCAAATATGAATTATTACTCAACAGGGACACAAAAACAAAATTAACATAATTATCACAACTTTGGTACATGTACATAAATTTATTATCGTCTATATTTTTTATAACTATTAATATGTTATGCACGAAAGTTTATGATCTTTTGTCATATAAACATTTTCAATTAATATTTGTATATGCTTCTTACCATATCAGGGTAATAAAATTGTTCAATAATTAAAATACTAGTCTTTCGGCCGCAACCCAGCTCAAGACTTGCCTAAGGTAAAAAATCGATATAAATTTAGTTGAATGTTTTTTACAGAGCCTCTGGGAACTGGAAACAACATTTCCAAAAACTATTTTTAGCGCATTGGTATATATCAACTTAATTATATTGGCAATTAAAAAATACGTTTAAATCACGTGCACTAATAGCGTTATTGCTTGTTCATAATTGTACAAGAAAATATATTTTCCCTTGACTTTTTGTAGGTATTACTATTTTTGGGCATTTGTTTGTATTTTTCATGACAATCTCGCAGTGTTTCTATTTAGTTGTGTGTAATATTTTATTATATTACACACAACTAAGATCGATGGATAGCATCAATGATTTCCGAGATTAGCGAATTATTGTAAACACACTTTCGTTTTGTATTACGTAGACATGGAGAGCTAGGTGGCCGATCTCATGTGTAATATTTCAATGATTTATAGCACTTTACAGAGAAGATAGAAAGTTTTGATCGTCCGATTGTAATTAGAATGTAGGTACTTATGTAATAATGCTAAAATTGTGTTCGGCGATCCACACTTAGTTTTCCTCGCTGCTAATGCATATATTAATACGTTAACACGACAACGTGATTGATAGAGCTATCCGCTAATCACCTGTCTCCTATGTTCCTTGTCGACATTATCACATTTTGGCTAAGAAGCGTGGTTGTTAATAGCCTAATTTGTATAAAAATAGTTTACGTCTCCACCTGTTAAACTTAACCGTAACATTGTTCACGTTTGGACGTCTGCGTCGAACAGTTTTGTTTTGTCTCATCCATGAAACATACTCCACCGATCTTTGTCTCGTATTATTTTTTGTCTGTTTATTGAAAGTAATCTTTGTATAATTGTATTTCTTTTTTTTATATTAAGTTGTGACGTTGATATACGCTGTTCTTCATTCTCAATAACAGTAAGTTTTACTACGGAGTGTAGATGAGGAGATGTTTCTTTTATAATATAGATGTAGCAAACGAACGTGCAGTCCCTCTGATAGTAAGTGGCTACTAACCCATGGGCATCTATTTAACCCAAGATAAAATAACGTATCGTAAAAAGTATCTGGGTTTAGCCACAGGTGCGTATTTACCTCCTGAGGACTAAGTTGGAACGCCTTGTACCTATAGTCTATATAGCTGTACTGTACCTATAGTATAGTATGTCTCTCTTACCACTGGTTTGAAAGTAGAATATAACAGCGCTTAACTCTAGTTTATTTGACAAAAATTGTTGTGGCGGTGGTGCCTTGGAATCGAAATCTCAAAGGGTTGTATCACTTTAAAATCTGGGTGAGGTATCCAAAATTTAATTATTTCAGGTTAAGATATGTAAGTGAATGGACTTACTCCATGTTAAAAGTATTTATCATTTTTTTCACATTTTATCCACTCTAATCTTTTTAATATATTTTTTATTACATTCAACTTAACATTAAAGTTATTAAGTACAGGTAAATCTTGATATAATAATCGGTTGAAAACAACGTCTTTTAATATTGAGATTTGTTTATAATATAATGTTACGAACGTTTTATTCTAATGGAACTTGTACGATAAATCTTGATTCTATTACAGTTGAACTTTTTGCCAAATCCATAAACTGTGGATATATCTTTCGTGACGTATCTATTACGGTTTCTATTTTTGCTTGCAATGAAACAATAACCTCTCATCCTGTGTACTACTCTGTCGGACTTAAAATTGTCCTGTGCGTTTTAAAGACAATTACACGATATTATATTGCTTGATACACTAATGTAAGTAAAGCATTTTATCCGTAATGCCTAGTAAATGCTTCTTCCTGTGGTATTCCCCTTATATCCATAGGCTTGTCTATTAACGTTTTCTAAGCTCATAACTCAACTCTAGGATTTACTCCTGTGTCGTGGGTCTCATGGGCACATACAAAGACAAATAAAGAAACACCCAAACACAGAACAGAAATCTCATCATTCCGATTCGATTCCGATATGGCCGGTGATCGAACTCAGAACCCACTGCGTATCAGACCGGTATGGTGAGAGTCAGAGGACTCTACCTCGTGGATAGGAAATTCGTTGTACATCTCTACCCATATGACAATCGAATTGCAAAACCTTTGTCTATGCACGATCGACTTTAGATAATACTGTCCTTTGGATTTGAAACCAGGTGTTCAAAGAGCGCTGATGCCTATGCACTTTACTCTTTTTAGGGCTAGTGTGGTGTTTGCCTTTTGGAGGTTATGGATTTTTAGTCTTACAAATAAATTTAAATTTTCACTCACCCACGAAGCTGTCGTCATTGAGTTCCACGAGCGGGTTATCATTGAAGGTCAGGTACTGGAGAGTCTTGCCCACGATGCTCAAACTCTCAGGCACGTTTACAAACTGGTTCCCAGATAGGTCTATTTGTCTCAAGTTCACCAACCCTTTGAACGCGTCCGTAGGAACGTTGTCGATTTCGGTGTTTGATAAGTCCAATACCTGAAACCAGAACTGCACTGTATTGAATGTAGTTTACGGCAATTTTTTTTGCGTCTCGGCATATTTTTGAAATCTTTGAAATTAAAAATAGGTATTAAGTATTTTAGCGGCTAACTGTATATTTTTTCTACTTTTTGAGTAGAATAGAAAGAAGTGTCGCTCTTTATATTGCTTCGCAATCAATAAAGTAGCTTTAAAATCATACCTTATCATTGAATAGATACCAATGTTTATGACTATCTGTTAACGTTGCTGATTGGGCGGCCGGTAACAAACCAATTTAATTTTGAGTTTAGATTTCTTTTCGGATTTTAAGGACGCATCTTGTATTTCCATGAAAGTTATGACACAGGGGATAAGGTTATAGGGTTACTAATAGATATCTTGAAAACATTCATAATCAAGCATTTTACAACACATCTTGTGAATAAATTACGGTGCATTTGAATGCATGTTTATGCATTCAAATCTCCAGAATCGCGTGAGAGTACTATCTTCGGCCGTCCACATTCTCTGTAGTCTAAATTTGGCTCCGTACGTTATACCGAGTGTATTTATTACCTCCAAATTAGTAGCGCTTGATAAAGCAAATATAGTGACGTGGTCGAGAATCTCAATGGGATTGTTGTTCAGGTATAATCTCGTCAAATTGGGCGTATATTGGAACAGATATCTGTCGAGGGAGTGTATTTCGTTGTGGCCTAGATTCAGAGTCTCCAGGGCTATGCTTTTATACACACCGTCGCTATACGGCCCTTGGAAGATCTCGCTTCTTAAAACTTCACCTAGAAAAGAATGAACAAAAAATCAGTCTCAGATTTTTGGTCACGAAAGAAATTAATAGTTAGACTATATTTCATCCTGAGACTGTTGTTATTTTAAAGCCCGTAATAGTTTTATAGGTAGCCAAAAGAAATCCAAGAATACGATAAAAGTTATTTTAATGTCAGATCCTGGATTACTGATAAACTTACTTGAATCAAAAGACGTTCGCGAAGGAAACCATTTCGCTACATTATTGTTCCTTGACTTACAATTTGACATTCCTATTAAAGCTACTTTTGTGCAATGAATGACATATTTTTATAATCGATACTTTCAAGATTTCTAATTTTAATGGAAAGTTTGTAAAATAATTTGTTTGAAAAGGTTAGTAACTTTGTACTTAGTGCATTACACTTTAATTATTTCAGAATGGAGTACAATAAAGTTATTTTTCGACAACTAATAAATTTAGTATACCTAAACTTAATAAAAGTAGGCCCACGACCTTGCTCAGGTAGTTTAATATCATATATTTCGCCAAAGCTTAAAAAATGATCTTGGTATTTCGTGCAACACAATTCTATTGGGCAATTAAGTTGAAATTATTATAATTTGCGCACATGCAATTCATGTAATTTACAAAAAGAGATCAGGAAAGGCCATTTTAATTTTGCTAGGTATCAACTATTACTCGAAACGCTCATACATACATCTATTATACTAGCTTTTTTCGCGGCTCCGCCCGATTCAGTCGCGTTCATCACAGTAATCAGTATTCCACGTGTTAACCCAGGTCATAAACCATTAGTGTGTCAAATTTCAGCCCATCCGACCAGAATTTTTTGAGTAAAAGAGTAACAAACTCACATACGTCCTCACAAACAAAAATTAAAGAAAGGAAAAGTCGGCGAAAATTGTAATATAACAAAAATCAATTCATTGTCAACCCATTATTGTCTCACTGCTAGGCACAGGTCTTCTCTCAGGATGAGAGTGTTTTAGGCCATAGTCCACCGCATTGGCATAGTGTGAATTGATAGACTTCACACACCTTTGAAAACTCTTTTTTTTAGAGAACTCTTAGGTGTGCAGGTTTCCTCACGACGTTTTCCTTCGCCGTAAAGAAATGATGATTAATATTTAATACGCACATAATTAAAAAAAAACAGTGGGATTTGAACCTCGGACCCTCGATTGAGAGGCCCAATTGCAACCGTTAGGCTATCACTGCTCTTAATGACTGACAAAAATGAATTATTATTCTCTATTCGTTTCGTGCTCTATGTATCGTATTTTCCATTTACAACAAGGCACAACAACATGTTTTTACAACAAACTCATATGACATTTAAAAATAGTAACAAAATTCCATTATGGATGTCGAATGAACTGCATGCCAACTTTATGCCTCTTTAACATAATAATATATTTTTTATAAAATAGAGCAGTGTATAAATTAGTTAGACATACATACATATAAATGATATAAATACGTCTAATGCGATAACATAAACTGTTTAGTTGATAAACTTCCAAGAAATATATTTAAAACCCAGACAGCCGGTCGCCGTTTTAAGAGATCCAAGGAAACCGTTACCATTCAACAGAAATCACGGTTACTACAAAAATAACGTGATAAGGCCAATCAGATTAACATCATTTCAGTCATATCTTGTAACTTACCCATGTTATAGGTTTTCAGATCATTTTTGTCTGTCTCGTAAAATCGATCAATTAAATCAATATTATCTTACTAATATTATAAAGGAGAAAGTTTGTTAAGATGAATATTTACTCTTCCCCGTAAAAACTACTGATAGGATTAACATAAAATTTGGCACACGAATAGATAGATTAACACACTCTTTACCATAGAAAACGTTACCCAACAGGATGGAGCTATGGGAAAGAAATAGTTCATTCGTAAAAATATGTTGATTTCTTACATACACAGTACATAGTTCTGAAGTCGGCGCTCATATACACGTAGGACATAGATTCGTCGTTGTAATCTAACAAAATATGTTGAGCGCCGACTTCGGGACCATGTTGTTTTTTTTTTTTTTATACTTTATACTAGC
>MOOZ01004507.1:150613-164037 GCA_002930495.1 Cecropterus lyciades
GCCGCTATTTGAGAGACTATTGTGTTTTCTCCAGGAATCACTTGCGCCTGAGAATTATTTTGAGATAAATGTTAGTAGTTGCAATATTATTTTATAATAAAACTGATTTCACTTTATCGCAATTTGTATACGAAGTCTGAACCGTGTTGGCGGGGCTTCATTTTTTTTTAAAGAAACAGATTACAAAAGAAAGAAAATAAAGTGGCAAATTAAGCAATGATAAAAAGAAACTGAATCATTATTACATGACCCTAAAATAATATTTCCAGAAAATATTGGCAATTTATTACCTTTTCTCCAAGTCTCATGTCCCAAATAATAACATGTTCACAAGCACCTACAGCAATGTATCTTCCACTAATACCATTCAGTGATACATGGGTACTATTACAATCTGGACTAGCTATGATATTAAACGTTCCACTGGGTACGTAACGTAAATACTGTTTAGTAAGACCCATTACTTATTTTAGATACTATTCAAAACACAAAATACACGTGTGTTGATGAACACATTACTTTGACATATGTCAATAAGATAAGTCATTTCATTTCTGACAGTGCCGTTTCATTTCTTTAGATTAGAAGTGAAAACGTAATAAGATATTTAGATACTTTAGTATAAGACTGATTCCCTACTGGCGCTTAAAACTGCCTCTTCGGCTGTTAAAATTTAATCAGAAAATTATTTCTGCAACATACATACATGCTCACAGATGTGACCATACTTTTTAATTTTTTAATAGATTCCGTAAAAGCAAGGTGTCGGATCACGCAAAACTTCATGAAATTAAAAACGCTAGCTGATGTTTTTGGTTAATACCACTTCGTTCACTCATTTCGATAATTTCGACTCATTTTAATTAATCGATTTCCTTGATTTAGAGTAACGTGCAACTGTTATCAATGTAATAAAAATTATTTTTCTTTCAGCTTTTATGTATTGTGTTGTTTCTAACAATTCCTACCGAATTGATATCCTATAATATATTTAATCGGCCGTAGTACAAGACAGCCATCAGGTTATTATGTTACTCAACAAAACCAGGTTTATTGTTTTTCTTGTTGATCCAACGTGTTGGCCCTTATCCGTGTGTTATGTTTACTCAACATTACTTGGAGGACTTTAACCGAAAATAATCGTGTGTTCGTTTTCAGGCTGGTAGGATATACGAACCGCTCTCGGAAGTGCAATATGGAGAGCAATTCCACGTCAGACATTGTAATTATAAGTGGGAATTCACACCCGGAGCTGGCTGATTTGATAGCGAAGTAAACAACTTTTTTATTATTAAAACTGGTCAATGTCATGTAGGTTATATTAATAAAGTTTACCCTACAAATGTGTGTAACAAGGTGATAATTTGATTTGCAGTCGGCTGGGTGTGCGGAAAGGCGGATGCTCTGTGTACCATAAGACCAACAGGGAGACTATGGTTGAAATTGCAGATTCCATTCGCGGCAAGAATATATACATAGTACAAACTGGCACAAAGTATGTTCACATGCATGATATTTATATTATTTAGTTATTTGTTTATTATTATTCTTATAAGTCAAGTTATCCCGTTAATGCAATATTTCCACTTATTTAATCATATTTTTTATTTCACCTGATAACATTATTACTCTGTTTTTGATAATTTTATTCTGATTAACATATCAAATAATTTAGAAGCTAACAGCATTAATTCTGAGAATTTGTTTAGAACAGTTATCATTCTGTCTATCGAGGCAGAGTAGAGCTTTGTTTTAAGTTATCGTGCTAACATAGCATTAATTGATGTTGTAATTTATTTGCTCATAATTATTTGGCCAACATATTAATTTGAAAATTATTAAGTGAAACTAATGATGTTTAACCATTACTTCTCATTACATGAATACACTGTATTTATTAATTTTATTCAAATTAAAATAGCATGTATAATATAGAACCTAACAACATATATAATTCTGAGAATTTCCTCAGAACAATACTCATTCTGTCTATCGAGACAGAACAGGTCATTGTTTAAAGTAATTACAATAACATACCATTAAATGGTTGTAATAGCGGAAGCTTGTTTGCTCATAATTAGTTGGCCAATGTTTTAAAGTCAGTGAATTTACAAATTGTGATAGGTAAGAAAGGTATGCTTATAAGACCAAAATTTAATAAACTAATTATTCCTTATATTGCTGTTATATACATATCGTTGTTTAAGTTCTAGCACCGCATAAGTCATTTATTGGCGGCCATAAAAGTTTGAAAATCATCGTCTTTAGAATCGAAATACGTGTCATTTTGTCCAAACAGAATCAAGGTACGACACAATAATACCTTTAAATTATGGAAAATTAAAAGTACAAAATGGAATTTTAGTCGCGTCTATGTAAAATTAATCGTATAATAAAAGGTTTTGTCTCTCCAAAAAAAATTCCAAAAATGACTTACGCGGTGCTAGAACTTAAACGACGATATGCATTGTAAAAAATTCAATTTTACTAAAAAAAAAATTGTTGTGCATGAAACCAAAATCTCTTGTGTTATTGTGTGCATTTAAATCATTGTCAATGTCATAACCCACTTTGTTTGCACATATGATGTATATGCATTTTTATAATGATTTATCCACAACATATATCATGCAGCACATAAAAATCTTAATAGGTAATTAGGGTTGTTTTATAAAATGCTTATTGTCGTGTCGCACTGTAAGAACAAAACAGATTGAATGCATAATCTTGGCAAGTTAAGTTGACTTTAAGCTATTTGTAATAACATGACTATGATAAACTATTTTAATAAAATAGTTTATCATATAAGACAGACTTATAAGATATCTTGTGGATTAAATAGGGATTATTTTGTGCTAGAAAAAGACAAACATATACTCTGAACCCAAAGTGCTAACACAATACTTGTTGTTTACAAATAATTAAAATTTTGCATTAATATATGTTTTATTCTTACCATGTGATGTGTTGTATTTGAATAGAAATAATGGGATAAACATTGAAAAAGCTTACATATTGGGAATACTTTCAGGGATGTTAACAACAACATAATGGAATTATTGATTATGGCTTATGCATGCAAAACATCATCAGCTCGGTCCATTGTGGGGGTGATTCCATACCTGCCATACAGCAAACAGTGCAAAATGAGGAAGCGAGGGTGCATTGTCACTAAGCTACTTGCAAAAATGATGTGCAAGTCCGGCCTCACACACATCATCACAATGGATTTGCACCAGAAGGAAATACAGGGGTTCTATGAATGTCCAGTGGATAATCTAAGAGCGTCACCATTCTTATTGCAGTATATTCAAGAGAGTGTAAGTCATTTGTAAACAGTTTTTTGGGTCGAATTAATTAGGGCTGGTCCTACATGTGCAATCGGAGCGCCGCTTCAGAGGGCGCATCCAGCGCGCCTGTGGGCGCAACAAAATTATTTCTTTTGTTTTTAATTGTTTTTCTGCAGGCTAACTTTTGGAATTCAAATTGCGCCTGGGTGGCTCATTTAAGGAGCGGCAGAATTTTTAGATTTGGTTACATCTTTTTAGTTGTCTAATTGCAGAAACTAGGGTATCGACAATAATTTAAATTTTAAGGGTGCACCATAGTTAAATATCGCTCTATCCTAAACCTTGACTCGCGCCGGCACTAGTATTAATGAAACAAATTTTCTTGTTAATTTTTTTACTAGTATGATCTCATGTATAAGTAAAACAAAGCATGTAAAATCCTTTTTCATTTTATTTTTTGATACCATTGTGGTGAGTATGAGATATAAATAATGGAACAATAATTACTAATATAAATTATACTTATGGGTTATCACATGGTTACAACTCTGCAGCTTTTTTAAGAATCTACTATAGTGTCTATATTATTTTTATTACAAATTGCAGATCCCCGACTATCGTAACTCTGTGATAGTGGCTCGCAACCCCGGCTCAGCTAAGAAGGCAACCTCGTATGCTGAACGTTTGCGCCTCGGAATTGCCGTTATCCATGGTGAACAAAAGGAAGCTGAAAGCGATGAAGTTGACGGCCGTTACTCGCCACCATGTATTCCTAGGTAATTTGAAAACATGTTGTCCTCGTATCTAATTACGTTTTCCAGTATTTTTATGCCACATATGGCATGTACACAAATATAAGATATACAAAATTCTACTCTCAAAGACTGGCTTGGCAAATATGCAAATAGTAAATTTAAATTACATTAAAACCATTGATGATTTGTTTTTCATTTGATTAAACTTAGTATGCTTAAAAATTAACCATCTTAAATTTTTTTTAACTATGACAGCAGCAATGCAAATTTAAAAGTATGTATCTGCCTATGCCTATCGGCAATAGGGCTCATTTTTCATAGAATGAACATTGATTGTGGAATATTACCTGAATGTAATATGAAAGTTACCAATGGTCCAAAAATAATCTACACTTTCATTATTTACCTGATTGTAACACAGAATATGCATAGTGTTGACAGATCACGTACAATGGACGTGTCGGTGGGCGTGCCGGTGCACCCGGCCAAGGAGAAGCCTCCAATCAATGTGGTTGGAGATGTTGGAGGCAGGATAGCTATTATGGTGGTAAGTACCTAAACAGAGTGTTAACTTAATACGGACTACTTTTTAATGTAAAGTTATTTGAGTACATTGTCATAAGTCTCAATTTTTTTAGCTGATTGAAATAGCAAATGAGCATGCAGTCCATCTAATGGGAAGTGGTTGCTGCCTCCAATGGACATCTATAAGCAAGTTCATATAGAACAGGAGTTCTATCTGAAGTCGATTACAGATGCGTTGCTACTTTTGAGGACTGAGATGGTCGCCTCATATATAACCGTACCTTCCACCGAAATGCAATAACTACTTTACGCTAGAAATAGATGTGGCAGTGGTACCTCTCCGGTCGAACTACATTGGTTCTACCATCTGATAAATGATAATAGATGTAAGTATTAATATTTTTATTAAGTGTAATAAAATTAGTTATTAAATTAATTAAAAATTCTTTTGAAAAGCTCAAATAAATGTAATTCTGTAAGTAATTTTTTTTTCTAATAAATTCAGGATGACATGATCGATGACGTACAATCTTTCGTCGCTGCGGCTGAAGTTCTCAAAGAGTGCGGCGCGTACAAAATATACGTACTGGCGACACATGGGTTGTTGTCGTCCGACGCGCCACGTCTCATCGAGAACTCTCCCATTGATGAGGTGGTGGTCACCAACACTGTCCCACACGAACTGCAGAAGATGCAGTGCAACAAAATTAAAACTATCGACATATCAGTGCTGCTCAGCGAAGCTATCCGTCGCATCCACAATAAGGAATCCATGTCCTACTTGTTCAAAAATGTCACACTCGAAGACTAATCTCCAATATTCCACTTTTACCCCTCTTTGATGTATACTGTGTGATGTACCACCTTGTAAGATATGATTAATTTTATGTATAATAAAAATGTATTTTTATAGTATAATGATTCACTTATAAAAGTATTACTTTTTCATTTTACTTTATTATGTTTTCATGTGGCTTACGTCATATAATATATTAGATGTAACTGTATAACATGTTCACATCTTGATGCCTAGTGCTTTCTGCGGTAGGTATATTATATTATGTAAACATTTATAGTTCCTTGGTTTTTTATTCATTTAGTCGCAACTTTCACACGATTTTCAAAAATATACTGCACACATGACAACTTGATCTGGTAAAACGTTGTAGCAAATCTGTGTTTTTATGTTGTGATGCTCTTCTCACAAAATCTTTAGATAATTTTGTGGAGTGTTACCTAAATTAAGGATTGAAAATTTACTTGTAATTTCGTACCATTATGTCATAGTTTACATTATAAGCACTATCAAAACTCAGCAGTCACTTTATACTTATTATTGTTTGATTAGTTGCATTAAGCATTTAAGTTACATTTACCGCTTATTCCTTTATATGCTTTTTTGCAATAATAATTTGCATTTTGTTAATATTCAATTCTTACACAGTTCCAATTCAGTGACCTTTTTATACTGTGATTAAATTAAAATAACGTAAAATCTAAAACGAATGATAACTCTGTTATGAATTGTCCAAAGCTTATTATTGGTAACAAGTAATGTGGTGTACTGTACAATTTAGGAATAAATATAAATTAGCGTAGAATAGATGTAAAGCCTAAAATGTGTATTGTTTTGTTATTATGTACATTAATTCAATAAATAAATTTGTCGCATGTTTTTGACTATCATTTCTTTTCTCACCAGTTATAAAGTAAAATGAAGCTGTTTTCTTTCCCAACTATATACAATAAATGCATTACTATCTCTTACAATTCAGACAAAATAATAAACTAAAGAGTTTAGTACAGTATTAGGTTTAACTAAAGTGCATAAAAAACATTTTTTTTTTATTTAAAAAATTAAGTATATTTAATTTCATGTAGTCCTATTGAATTACGGAGTTATTCATCATCTCGCCCGGTCGGGCGACTTTGCACCTTTTAAATTTGAATAATATTTCTGTCGTCAACTTGCGCGCTCGTACAAAGTACAGCCAGATAAACAAAAATAAACTATGACTTCAAATAAAACGACATTTTATTAAATCATAAAATAAACTTTTGTTGTCTACATATATATATATATATACAACAACAACTGTTCTGGGTCTGTGTGTTTGTGTATTCGTCTTTGTGTGTCCATGGCACACGCGACACAGGAGAAAATCCTATTGTGGGACTATGAGTGTAGAAAGCGTGTGTGTATTATCTATACATATAAATAAAATTGAAGTGTCTGTTTGTAATATCAAAAAACAGCTTTTTACTTAATGTATATGGAAGTATAGACGAAACTGATAACAAAACATCAATTACTAAAATTTTTGTCTGTTTTTTTGTTTTGGATAATCTCTGAAACCACTACGTCAAGTTACATTTTTAAACGCGGGTATAACCGCGGGGCTCAGCTTGTATGTTTAATAATTCCAAAAAAAAGTGTTTCGCCCAAAACTATGAATGAAGTCGAAGCGTCGGTGTTCTGATCAACCAGTCGCTTTCACACGAGCGTTTTTTGATAAGAATGCGTTGCGTTGCGTTGAATAGTCGCGGGATGTGCGGTCATCGGTTTGGTACTATTTTAGCGATGTGCCGGAGTTCCGTATCCGTAACTTTTTAGACGGATCTCTTAACGGATCTTTTTTATACCTATTATCAAATTCATATTTATAAATTAATTAAGTATATACAAAATTCTAAAATGTACACAGGCGATTAGGTAGCAATGAAATAGTATTGAATTCTTTATTGTTTATCAATTTCACATATTTAGCACATTTATATTGCAAAAATCAAATATATGTTAGTAGGTATATAATATAATGATAGCACGCAGTATTGACTTAACTGACAGTCAGCTGGTACTTTGCCAATATTTTATGTCAGAGTCAGAGACTATCTTTTGTCATGTTACAAAGTGAGGTTATGAAATAACGTAAATATTACCAGTTGCACAGAATACCACGGCATTTATAATGAAACATGAATAATTATTGAATTTTCTATTAACACGGACAAAATTCGTTTACATTAGGTATATATATTGTTTCAAGGGCGTGTAAAATCTATAATAAAAGTGTCCGTCTATGATAGTAATTTTACTTCTTAAAATAGTTCTTTAGGATGTCCGTTTTAAAAGTATTTAAGCGGGTATCGAAGCTATGCTGGAATAGTCGTAAGATATATCAACGCCCGTACAGTAGGAACATACTGAAATTGAATGAGAGAGGAATGTATCAGGACATGTTCCCGAACACCGCAGCGTAAGTTTAACAAATACTTTTGTATTTTGTATGATACAGGAATTGAAAATGAGCTTAAATCAAGTTATATGTTACCAATTTCATTCATCACTGGTTTTTAGCATTAAATGTGAACCGAAATGTTTTGCTTATTTTGGTGTGAATATTTTACAGTTTGCTAATGTTAAACTTCTTTAAGTTTTACTTTTTACAAACTTATATATGAATCGTTAATGGGAATACTTGGCAAGAATCTCAAACGTTGTTGTTTTGCATCCATACAGGTGTAATATTACCTTGCATATTAAAATATAAAACAGGTGTTTTGAAACAATAATATTGCATGGTAAGAATAAAACCTTATGCGAAAATTGCATTTTGTGGAAATGTTATATTAATGTTTTTTAGCAATAAATTGTCACTTTTCCATTTGCTAGACTTGACAGTAGACTATATTGCTGGGAGAAGTTTCAAGTATTTAACTCGATTTGTAGAGATTTTAAGTTCCTTTCATTCTCACTGTGCAATGTCTACTTTTGCATTTCTTAAATAATTATTCCCTTGCACTTACTTTGGTAACCAGCTATTTTAATATTATTTTGCTTAATTTTCCAGGACCGAAATATTAGATTTATTAAACAAATCTCCACAATGTGTATATGCAGGATTTGATCCAACAGCAAATAGTTTGCATGTTGGAAACCTTCTTGTGATAATTAACCTTATACACTGGCAGAGAGGAGGTCACAATGTTATTGCTCTGGTAATATCATGGTTCCTTTTTATTATTCAATATATTATAAAAGTAACAGGTACACTATGTAATGGAATTGTTCAATTATGGACATCTTTCAGTGTCTAATAGTAAAAAAGATGGTGGATGAGAAACTTCAATGATGGTCACAGATTTTTGCTTAGAACTAATGCTTAACACTTTTTATACTCATAGCTTCACACTAGGGTTTTTTCCTTTGTCCTGAGTGCTATAGGCATATAGAAAGACAAATACACAAACAACCAGACACAGATCAGATTTCAAAATTCGTAATTCAAATGTCTGTTTGGCCAGGGATTGAACCCAGAACCCACTATGTGTCAGACTGGCAGGGTGAATGCTTCCCCACATGGGTTGTTTAACTAAGAACTACATTGAAATGAGTTGTTTCCTAGTGCTGTTAACAATTTTATACATATTTCTGGTTCTGGTGTTATGACTTTGTGTCATATTTAGAACCATATTATGTAATAATCTTTAGATATAAATCATAGCTAAAACTATATTTAGTAGATTTAGAAAGTCAGTAAAATATATATTAATTTTGTACAACTTCCTTTCAGCTTGGAGGAGCTACAGGGTACATTGGAGACCCAAGTGGAAGGAGTACAGACCGTGTAGCATTAGGAAGTGACATTGTCAGGGAAAATATAGACTGCCTGAGAAAGAACCTTGAAACAGTATTTGAGAACCATAAAAAGTACATTTGGTCTGAAGATAGAAAGTTATTGAAGCCAATAAAGTAAGCTTGTATATATAAAAGTGATATCTTAAACTAGATTATATTAAATATATATTTTATCTATAGTTTGGAGGAGTCTAGTCTTCTAGTTACGTACAACCAATAAATTGGTACATCAACCCTTTAACTGCTTATGTTGTATTTATGGGATAACATTTTCGGGCCCATTTTGCCTGAGTCACATATACACGATCAAATACCACAGGTTGTTTTTTTGCTTTTTTTTATTTTTGCTTTTACCAATTTGCTTTTTTTATTTAAATACGTTATATTATATTCAAAAGATTTTTTAAATAGGTAATTAGTTATAATTAAGCTATCATAAACAGTTTAAAACACTAGTCTCTAAATTAGAAATCCTATAAATAATATCCAACGTTAGATGAATTACAAGCATAATTTTTAAGAAACTTGCATTGATGTGCAACACCCATGTCGCCGAAATGCGACGTGAGGGATGGAACGTAAGATATATCGATACAAATATCAATCAAAAATAGAATTTTCTATTTTGAATAAAATCTAGTTTTTTGCATCAGTGTTGTGCTTATACACATAGTTTTATATTCAGGTATGGATAAATATTGGAATTGAAATATAACTTACACTTAAGAGTTATAAGATTTTTTTTATTTGGATGTTTGTTGTTGGTGCTTGTGGTTGTGGTGTTTGTGGTTGTTGCTGGAATAAAGCTTAATGAATGGATAAAGATGAGTAATAAAAGATAAGTAAAGTAGTAAGATAAGTAGTTGACTACTACTTTGCACACTAGCTGGAATACTAATTAATAAATCCTTCAAATCTTTAAAAACTTCTTGGTTTAATCTGTTTTTAATTACCTGCCCCATTACGTAAGTAGCATTTACCTAGATGTTAGATGTAAATTAGTGTGCTTGGTATTTTGTACTTCTTTTGCATTTGTCCTTACACTATCACTATGTTATATATAACTATATTGATATAATAATATTAAATCGGAATTTTGTATAACCCTCTATTTTCCAGGATAGTGAACAATGAAACATGGTATAGAGATATAGATTCAATACAGTTTGTTAGTGAAATAGGTCGTAATTTCCGAATGGGTACAATGTTGCTGAAACAGAGCGTACAAAATAGAATTAATTCTGAGGTTGGCATGAGTTTCACAGAGTTTGCTTATCAAATATTCCAATCATATGACTGGTTGCATTTGTTGAAGGAATATGACTGCAGATTTCAGGTAAATTCAAACATTCATTAACAGTTTATTTTGTAAACTATTTATCCACAATTCATTGGCATAGAACTGTAATGCATATTTATGTTGAAAATATTTTGTTTATTTATAGTAAATTATGAAATATGTAACATTGGGATAGATTTAAGTAAACTTGTTTTGTTTCGAAAATATCCAGTGTCGCCACAAAACCTACTTAAGTGATAAAATATGCATTATTGTTTTCAGATTGGTGGAAGTGATCAAATGGGTAATATTAGTGCAGGTCATGAGTTAATCAGTAGAACAGTTAAGAAAAATGTATATGGTGTGTAAATGTCTCAATTTCTAAGTTTAGTAGTAAAATAATGTGTTAAGTTACGCTTTTGAAGAGTCATTAAATAGTTACTTTTATATTGATTACAGGATTAACTTTGCCATTAGTAACTACTGAGGAAGGGGACAAGTTTGGTAAATCTGCAGGAAATGCGCTATGGCTGGATCCAACTAAAACTAGTCCATACAGCTTGTACCAGTATTTTATAAGGACCAAAGACTCAGATGTGGAGAGATTGTTAAAGTTATTCACTTTCTATAGTCTAGGGGAAATAAAGGATATAATGTTCAAACATAAAGAACATCCAGAGCAGAGGTATCCCCAAATGTGCTTAGCCGAACAATTGACCACATTAGTTCATGGAGGTACGTAAGCCATAAGTAAACCATTAGGAACTTATATGCAATTTACAAAACTAGTTTTATGTAAATAAGTAAATCTTAACTTATACATTGACTTGAGGTGTTTATTCATCAACCCATTGTGGTCCATTTTTGGATAATCTCTCCTGATGTGGGTTGTAGCCAATAGATTGCTTTTAAAGTTTACTTATTTGTTATTAAGTAAAATGACTTTTAATTCTTTCAGAGGAAGGCCTTGTGAAAGCACGGGAAACAACCGACGCCATCTACAGTAAAGATGTGAAGTCTCTTGTATCACTCAGTTCAACTGATTTAGAACAAGTTTTTGAGGGTGCTCCAATTGTTAATTTGCTTTTATCACCAGGAATCACTGTATTAAATCTCGGATTGCAGGCAAAATGTTTTCCCACAGAAAGTAAGTTTATTTTGGAATTATTCCTTTTTAAATATTTCAAGCATTGCATTTTTTGTACTGATAAATAATTTTATTCTAGGGGATGCCATCAGAATAATCCAAGCTGGAGGGTTTTATATTAATCATCAGAGAATTAAAAAAATCGACGAAGTTGTAACAGAGTCTGCTCATATACTGCCTAATCTAATGTCCTTGCTTAGAGTGGGCAAACGGAATTACTATATTGTGAAATGGCAGACATAATACCTTATATCTTCAATGAAAATGTGCAACAATAATTATTTATTTAGTCATAAATAAAACATTTAAATAATTTTGGAATATAGTTATTATTACTTACAACAGAAGCTTGTATACTTGCAGTATATATAATAAAATGCATATCACATAAAACATCGTAAATACTACATAACATAGTTAAGCCTAAATTAATAATATTCACTGAAACATGGTGACCAATAGAACTTATACAACCGATGCACTATCAAGTCGTAAATATCATAAAAATATGGCTATTCGTCATACAACGCGTTACGTTTGTGCACCCACCCGCCCTCGGCCGGGCTTCATTATCGAATCTCCTAATATCACAATACTCATTTGCAACATTACATTGTACAAAAAAGTATAAAGCATACTCGTAATCGTACGCACAACAAGCTAAATTGACGCAAGTGATATGTTTACATGGAATAATGATTCAGCTGACCAATATATATTTTATAAATTGTTATCGATCAATGCGCGTTATGGATGAACATGATACCTTGTTTCGATCGTTAATGAATACAAAAATACTCTTTTATGAAATAGATCGCGGGCCGTCCTGACACGTAACACTCCTGTCATGTATTCATAATAATATTAATAAAAATGCCTAACTTTGATGTGATTTAATGAAATTTATAATTAAAATGGAATGTGTTAATAGATGATCGCAACCGTCACACTAAAAGTCAATTTGATCGTGACGGGATAGCGATTCAAGAGGAGGACGGACCGCGACGTCTAAAGCGATTACATCTGTACAAAAATAAATATTCCACTCGCAAAGAAAACTAACGGGCTAAACTATCGCCTCGAAGCTGCAGACTCTAGAGCGACTCCACGTCCGAGTATCCTACGAATCTCCGATCGCGGCGGACGCCGACGTCAGCCGGCCGCGGCGCCCTCGCACCGGCGGCACGAAATCACCTCGTAAGCATAACAGTAATACTAGCAGGCGGGGCGGACTAGAGGTCGGTGCTCTCGTGCTGCGGCGCGGCGGCGGCGGCGGCGGCGGCTGCGGGGGGCGCGGCGGGCGGCGGCGGCGCGGGCACCAACGGGCGAGGAGGCCGCGCCGGCTGCGGCCGCGGGGACG
This sequence comes from Cecropterus lyciades, assembly GCA_002930495.1. Taxonomy (NCBI): domain Eukaryota; kingdom Metazoa; phylum Arthropoda; class Insecta; order Lepidoptera; family Hesperiidae; genus Cecropterus; species Cecropterus lyciades. The sequence goes on from MOOZ01004507.1 coordinate 163,609, forward strand.
TCGCGCCCTCCGTGATGCTGCCGTCCGACTGCGACAGCTGTCGGCTGGCGCTCGACAGCTTGGGCTCCTCGAGCTCCGCGTCCTTGCCGCCCGAGCTGTGCGTGCGCTGCACGGCGGCGCGCGGGCCCTCCTCCGCGTCGCCGCCCACGCGGATCACGGTCGGCTGGTGCTTGTCCACGGTGTAGATGTGCGTGCGCTCGAGCACGGTGGGCGCGAGGTCGGCCGCGTCCGCGAGCGAGGAGCGCGGCGCGCGGAAGCTCTGCGGGCGCAGCGTGGCGGGCCGCTCGGGCACGGCGGGCTTGTTGCGCAGCTGCACGTCGGCGGCGTCGTCGGGCGCGGGCACGATGGTGCGCGGCGCGGCCACGGGGCGCGGCGGCGGCTGCGCGCTCGGCTTGCCCGCGCGCGCGCGCTCTGCGCCCAGCGAGGCGG
>MOOZ01004507.1:164046-184226 GCA_002930495.1 Cecropterus lyciades
GGCCCGCCGCTCGTATCGCCCACCTTCATGCGCCCGACGACGCCGGTCTGCGCGGTCACGTTCTTCACGACAAGGGTCGTCTCCCTGTCGGTGCCTTTCAGGCTCTCGAATTTGTCCTTTTCGAATTCTAGGCTCTGCCGTCGCGTGTCCGTTAGGTTCTCCCGACTGCCGCTCCTGGCCGCCTCGTCTTTGAGCGCCTTGCTCGCTCTGTACGTCGATCGATTGATAGTTTGGACGCCGGTTATGACTTTACCCGTTTCGGATATCACCGGACGGGGCGGCTTGGCGGGCTTTTCGGCGTCCGCCTTGGCGACGACCTGCTCGTCCGTGGTAGGCTGCTCCGTTGCCGGCGGTTGAACTTCCGTTTTTTTGTTCTTGTCGGGCGTGAAGTTTGGAGGGACGGGTGCCAGAGGTTTATTTTTCCGCCTCATTATGGGTTTCGGACTGCCGTGCGGAGGACTAGATTGATCTGAGAGGGAACTATTCGATTGAGCTTTTTTCATATCATTTTCGAGTAATATTAAACTAGTGTCGTGACTGTTGCTCCTTGAGTGACGGCCGGCCCCGTCAGCGGTGGCTTTGAGCGAATTTTGATGATTGTAGTCAAACATCGACTTGCTCATACTGTTGCACTCGCCGTTGGATTGTTCTTGGCTGAGTGCAGCTGTCTGGGGATAGCCTTGAACGAAGTTGGATGTAAATCCGTACACAGCGTCGCATCGGACCGTGCCGCATGGCGCGGTATTCTGATTAGGCAGCAAATCCTCCTTGGTGAATGAAATGAAAAAGCTCAATTCATCCTTAAAGAACCAGTCGGCGTGCTTGATGAGCAGCTCCACGACACAGTTGACCGCGGTCGTGATGTTCATGTCGAAGGTGCTCTCGTCGGCGGCCCACAACAGATTGGGGGCGATGACGATGGCCAGGTTCGAGGGAGTCATCTTGTTCGTGCCTTGATTTTGGGTCAAGGCGGACAAAAATTTGATAAGGTATCTAAGATTTTGGAAATTAGCATCGGGAAGTAGGTGTATGGCCTCCCAGAGAGCGTTGAGTCGCGCCTGCTCGGTAGGATGGCGCGATGCGAGGAGGAAATGCTCGTACAGACGGTACGTTAGTAACGGTTCGGGCAATTCTCTTAGGTATGATTTCAGAACGGACGCAACTACGTGCATGTCGCGATAGTCTGGCGGCAGCGGCACCGTGAATAGGCCCGCGTCTAGAGACAATTTCATCCTTCGCACTTTTGAAGTACCTGCAATCAAAACGTTCATGGTTATATTGTGTAATAATAATATACAATATTTTTTATGCAAAAGATCCGTTGTGCAGTTTCTTTCATTTTTTCCTCAAACAAAACTCTTCACGTAACATAACCTCTTGGTGTGGCAGTTTCCACTTATCATTCAGGTGGACGGCACGCTCCTCTCTTATCGTTATCATAAACTAAAATACTACTTTGAATATCTATGTTTCAATATAAAATTAATTTTGACTTGGTTTCCATTAGTCTGCTAGTAACGATTGCTAAAAGTATTATGTAGTTAAAAGTTTGAATATATATTTTTTTTATCATATTAGAAGTAATCAGTTTTGTTTCAAATAAAAAAGTTCGCAATTTCAATGTATAGACCATAAAAATTACAACGAAGCGTTACCTCCTGGATTGTATATCTTAAAAATCAATTAATACATTATATATACCATCCAGGTGCAGATCTTTAAGTGTATAATATAACCAAGTATTCTTACCACCAGCAATCCTGAACAGTCCCTCCTCGTTGAGAGCGAGCTCGTGCAACGTGCACACGCACAGCTCTATAGGGAATGCTATGGTGCGGCCTGTCACGCGTAAATGTTCCTCTAACGGGTACCCGAACACTGGCTTTACTGAACTGTCATCTGTAAAACAATACGTAATCGTTAGTTATAAGATTAGTAGCGTAGCGTGGATTCATGACGCTCGGGGCTGAAGTTGAGTTCGCCGCTCGTCTGTTTAGGAATTTAAATGGTCGAAAAATAAAGGTAAAATTTAAATTTTTCTTTGACACCTGAGTCTGCAATTTAATGACAAAAAAGGATCGATAAATCTAAATATTCGTCCGCTCGGGTGCGCAAGTTGAGTTTCTAAGTTTTTTTGGCACAAAATACCACGTACTTAAATAAATAAAAAAACAGATCTTATATTATTTTATATTTGATAATTTCTTGTATACTATTTCGGACCGGCCGAAATAATTAAAGAAATATAAAATATTCTAAAAAAAAAATACGTTGTGGCCAAGTCTCACGGAATACCGACAATCACAACTTATGGTTATATCTTATTCTATATTATTTTTGTGGTCGGGGCCGTAAACTGTAAATAATAGAGAAGTGCTTTAAAAGTGATTTAAGCAGCGACTTTAAGTCAAACAGAAACATTTATTTTATACCATCATTATTAACATACCATTATTGTCATCATCGAAAGACTGGCCGTCATTCGTGTTGCTGCATACCTTTTTATGCTAGGCGCGGTTCTTTATGCCATAGACGTGTATCAAATTGCAATGACACTTCTGCATCCAAGTTGGTGCAATCCGAATCGAAAATATCACTGACTTAATTAAAAAATAACTGCAAGATTTTTTCCTGTTCTAAGGAAAATATAATTAACCGTTGATACGTTTTCAGTTTAACCTTTGAATGATTAATACATAATTATGTCCTACTAGCTTTTACCCGCGACTTCATCTGCGTATATTTTAGTTGTTATCAGAGTATATGTTCTAATTAGCTCCGTTTTAATTGTGCCATGTATGTCTGTGTGTCTAACGAAGTGCTGCCGTAAACGATGGATAACATTTTACTACAGTTCACCATAAAGATCATTTTTACGTGTTTTGAAGCCGGTGCTAGGATGACCAAGCTATTCGGTGTACTAACCCGCGCGAGCAATGCACATAAAGCTGACCGTGAGAAAAACAGTCCCTTCTTCTAAATTAAATTACTTAAATCTACTCCGGCAAATTTTAAAGTTTAACCCTTTGATTTGTTGGTGAATCTTGGAGCTAAGTACTGCATACCTATTAGAAAGAAAACATTGTTATTGTTATGATGTACTGAGGCCAAAATTAGACCAAGCCTACGCGGTAACGAAGTCATTCGTATCACTTATACATAAATGAGTAATCCTATCTAAACTAAAATGAAACAATTGCTGATCCAGGAAGTCTATGGAGTCACTGGGCTTTACACTCTGTTTAGACAATTACGCAATACTGTAACAAAAAATATGTTTTGTTACCTTTTACATACAAAGACCTTATGTCAATGTACAATATCCTTATGTTTATATTTTATATAACCTTTTTTTGTTTTCGAGGGGGAAACCTTCAAAAGGTACCCGTCGCCTTGGTAGCGACGTCAGGTTATGTGGGATTTTACCCACTAAAACCCTCCCGGTTGCCGTCCTCGGCGCTGTGAAGAGGACTCCGGGATCCCCAACGGAACGCAACCGGAGTCCTCTGAGTTGCTTGCCCCATCATGCTCAACCCAGGTATGCAGTTTTTTTTTATATTTTACAATAACTTGAATCACAAAATGGCTAGACAAGCAACCAGCACTAGTTAATTAAGGCCGCTTATTAGTGTCTAACGATGATAATTGAGTGAGACATCTCTACGAATTGTTGAGCAACTAATTGATAAAGATAGCATCTCACAAACAACTACATCGGATTTAATTGAAAATGATTCTGCTCATGCTCCGTTCGTTTATTTAATTCCTTTGCCGCATACTACATTCACGGGATGAGAGTGGTGAAGAATAGCTATAATAGGCAAGTTGAGTTGTAACAATTACTATAATACGATACAATGATTCATCTCATAATGATTGTTTACATTTTGCAACGTAATGTATTTACGTTCAATTGTTATAGTATAGTAACGAAACATCATTTGATTTAGCTTTGCGCCTTCGTATCGGCATTGCATTTTCATTAGTGGCATATTTCCATTAAAATCCGTTCGAAATTAAATGCACAAGCATTTTCAAATAAATTTAATGCATGCTATTAATTTTCTTCAAATTAAAGCTTACCAATATTAAATGCGAAAGTTTGTGAGCATGTTAGTGTTTGTTCTCTGTTACGCAAAATTACTGGTTCGCTGAAACTTGACGGACAGATAATTTATGACCTATGTATATTAACACATGAAATACTCATTACCGTGGTAAGTGATCGAAGCGGGCGGAACCGCGGCACTAACAATGCGTAGTCAAGTTCAGAGATTCATTCGAATGCCTTACTGTTAAAATTGCTATGAAAAATATATTTTTGCATATAAATTTAGCGGCATTGTATATAATGTATAGGATATGGAAGTATGGAAATTATAAAATCAGTGCCTTACAGTTGAACTTATTTGAATACTAGTTAAGATCAAACATACATATATAAAAATATATTAAATTACTCCAGGTCTTTAAACAGGCCTTAAAACCTTAATCACCCTTTAAGTTGATATATGATGAATTCAGCATTTCTTGCTTAGTTTTGCTTAGCAATAAGATAAGTAGCCCTCAAAAACCTTTTCTAATGTCGCAGTCCTAGAGCGATTTACTGCCTGGCTTCCATTTGCTGCAGCAAGATAAACTACAGCAGATGTTGCTTTCTTTTATTTACGCCTTTCCAATCTTCGACTATTTCAAATTACAATGTCTTCATCGTATCGTTTAAATAAATACGCTCCTATCAATAACCAGCAGGTATCTTTTAACTATTGGTATGAATTCCGGCCTAGCAGCAGTTTGAACGTCTCATTTTAAAAGTGCATGCAAATATTTTATAGGCTATGCACTAAGGCAAAGGTCGGTTACTTAGATTAGAAAACATCCACATGGCGTAATTTAAACTTGTAGCTTGCTAGTATTATGAAAATATTTTTCAAGTAGGTATATTGGAGTATATTTTGTGGTTCCTAGGTTCAATCTTCTGTGATCCGTCTGTTGGTAACCGCCGACCTAAGCCCTTTATACAATTTCGATATGATTGGATAGTACAGATGCTACTCACTAATAAATCTTTCCAGTTCTGGCACGGTGTCTTGTAGCGAGTGCAGCGCTGACTCGTGGTAAGCGCGCTGCAACTTCACATACTGCAGCAGAGTGTGCGCGAGCTGAGCCTCTTTCGCGACGAGAGCAAACATATCCGCCGCCAATACGTCACGCATGGCCTCCACTTTAATCCCCGCCTCTTCTAACTCCTCTTTGGCTGCTATCAACTTTGTCGGATTCTCCTCTTTCTGACGTTCTAAATAATGCTGGAAAGACAGTTTTATTCTATAAAGTTGTATTAAGGGTTAAGAGTAACATCATAAACACATACACACTATAAAGTGGCTTGTTATCTACCTATTAAAGCATCATTGTTTAACAAAACTTGGTCATTTACTTTCCAAAATATGCATTCTTAATATGCATATTTCATGGCTAATAAATTAACCATATACATAAATAGGGTTTCAAGTGTAATTAGTAGTAAAATCCATTAAAATCATATCCGCTAATGTGTATTGACAATATAATCATATTACTAAGTACTTAGCTATGTAAACAGATACATTCACACTAATTAGCTGTCTAATTTAATTAGATGTCGTTGTTTGTTTAGAAAAGGCGATTGTTCATTGTAAATAACAAATATCTTAATTATCCCTTTACATATAAATAATTTAGCTCTATAAACATTGTATCCGTACACATGAAGCTTTAAAATCTGGCTTTATGCCAAAACATACTGTGGGATTTAGTAAATAAATAAAGTCGAATTATTGCAGTAAACAAAGACATATAATGGATAAACGAACAACATTTTTCACAATTCCATTGATTGAATCATTAAACCTCATAGAGTTTAACTGTTAAACAACAACAGCCTGATCCTGCTTAATATATGCCCATAATCCATACACATGCAAACAAGAACTTGTTTAATGTATGCCTATAATTAATTTAGCGATGACCTCAGTGTCGCCTAGCCTATTTAAAATAGAAAGTTATATTATATATACATGTATATTTTATTATACATACATGTAGGGCACAGCAGTTATTATTCTATCATATCCATTTTAAAACATGAAGGATTGAGCTTTCAGCTCTGGCCAGACAGACATCATAGTGATTTGTGTTTGTCTACACATCTTTGGACTCCCCATGGCTTCCGTAACTTTCAAAGTTCTAGCGTGAACTATGAATGTAGAAGTAAAAACATTAATTTATTTATGAATGACATAATCCATAAATCCTCCATAAAAAAGCTATATAAGTAAGTCTTAAATGATTATTTTGTATTTGTCTTTGTGTGTCCATGGAACCCCTAACAGAGGAAAAATCCTAGAGTATTATCATATAGGACATTTTCTTATGATGTAAGAAAAGATACTTGATTAGCAATGAAATGATGTATGAATGGAATTATATGGTTTTGGAAAGTAACTTTAACATAAGAAAACATAATCTTCTATCATAAATAAAAGAAGTGAAACTTTTCTGGTCGCAAGGTATTCTGACTGAGTTATCTTCAATCTTATTATGTTATTTGTATCATACTATTATCAGATTGATAGGGAATCACTCTTGTCCATTGTTTGTAGATAATATTGGTCAGAGATAACTAGGTTACTCATATATTTTTTTTAGTAAAATTTTTACCATTTTTGAAGATGGAAGTCATGAGACAGATTTCATTTAATCTTTACAAAACTGACATGTCAAATTTTATTCACACTGCTGTGATATTTCAATAAATTTTTCTTATTTCTACAATTATATGGAATAGCGGCGCTATCATAATAATAAGATGAAAATGACAAATTACATTTATTATTAGGAACTTAAAATTAACAAGGGGCTCATTATCAATTTTAATGTATATATTTCTTCTTATTCTAGGCAGTCATAAAATTAAAGATAATTCATAAGTCCTGTACTAAAAATACTGAAGAAATACTTTCAAAATTTTTCAGAGTTCTTTATCATATAATATAGAATGGTATGATGCTAACTGACCTGAGGAATGAACTCTTAAGAACCTACCACCTTTCTTTACTCCTTTCTACCACCTTAAATTACCATCCTACTACTATATAACTGGTAATTTAATGCATCACTGATCCATGCAACTTAATATTCACAGCAAGATATATAAATTATAATAAAATAGTACATACATAATATAATAATAATCACAACTAAAGTTCTAAGAATCAGATCAATCTATCAACCTGAAATTAGTTAATTTTACACGAGATTCAAAAACAAATCTTTTATGGCTTACTTTTGAAATACTGTTCAATTTAAATAATCATATTTTATACAAATAACATTCAAATTATGATTAAATGGTACTTACATTATATCTGCTAAGTGCAGATTCCTTTTCACTAATCAGTCTACTGAGTTGCTTCTTAGTTTTCATAATGGCTGGCAGGTCTTGATCACTGATGGCTGTGAGCGGTGCGCACACCAATTGTTCTACTTTCAGTTCATGCTCTGCAATTTCATTTGCAAGGAACTTTTCAGTCTTACCTGTAAACAGGAAATGTGTATATGACAACTACATCATGATGGATTTATGTTATATGTGTTTTGCTATACTTGATAGGGTACTACATAATGTGATTCAAGCAAATAATGTTGTAGCTGTTCTTATGTCTGGTTGTTATTGGAACTCATGGTACACAATTATATTATAAAAACTCCATTTATAAATATATCCTACTTAAAGTTATAAAAGACATAAAAATTCATGAAATGACATCTCAAGATATAGCATAAATACATTTTCAATCTTTCATTTTTAATTCAGTAGTTATAATTTTAAGCAATTTTAAACACACAGATAAACAGACTAAATTGTGAAGACTATATAAATTTCCTGTGTTCCATCCTCAAACCTATTTTTTATTTGCAAATTTTGAAATCTAAAATGCTTTAAAGATACTATTTGGAACTATTTTATAAAAGATACTAACCACATTCATGTAGAATGTATTTTAAAATGCTATCATCATCATCAAAGTTACTGGCTTCACACATGGAGAGACCCAACAGATATTCGGGGAGTTTCTTAAGTCTCTTCTCCCTTGCAGCTGGGTCCTGGCCCTGGGTGCTTCCAGCCCCTGTTGCCAGTCTCTTGCTGATCAACTGCAAGGCATTCCGGAGGTGTTCAACTTTCTTGTCTGCAGTTTGTAACTCGTCTGTTAATGCTTCTGCTTTGCCTGACCTAGTAAAATGCAGAACAAGTTAGGATAACTCGTAAATCGTTTCTACTCGTACATATATTACACACATTAGTATTATTTGTTTATATGTTTGTATGAAGTCACCCTTATTGTTATTGTGATAAAATAAAAACAAAAGAAAATCGTAAAATTAAACCAGATTTTTATTTATTCTATGCCAGTTCAGAAAATAATCGAAAGGATGGAGTTGCGGATATAACATTAACAAAGGTGTCAGGATCTTATCTGATAGTAGATAATAAGGTACCTCGAAAACGTTTGGTCGGCTAATTGCTTCACCCTGTAGAACTGTTTCTTCATCTTCGAATGATCTGTCCGACGGCTTATTACACACTACAAGGTCATTGGACTTAGTCAACAATAATAAAACTATCAAGAACTCTCCGAAAAGAACGTAAGTCCAACTAATGTCAGCGCGTCAGTGAGATCATCCTCACAGAACGACACACCAAACACGGCTAAACATCCTTTACTAACTTTCTAATAAGGCACTACATTTCCATAATACACTGGAATTCTTACAAAAAGCTTATTTAGACATAAAATATTTTTAATTCATGCTCTGTAGATTATGCAGCACTAAAAAAATCGCAATGAATCAGAAAAATAAAATCTACAGACATAAAAAAACGTACACTTAACGTCACCATAGAGCAAAGAGTAAAAGGAGGGGAGACTTTCTTAATAAGATTTCACAGTCGTTGATTCGTTCTTTTTAGCCTAAAGTACATCGTTTCCTCTATATTTGTAGATCGTTGGATTTTAGATTCTAGAGCCTGTTCTTTCGTTATACATCTACAGTTTTTCATAAAAATCTAAAATAATATAATCTTGCACTGAAAATAATAATTAAATAGTAAATTTATGATGACAATTTTTTTATGTAACCAATTCATGAAAAATATATATTTAGGTTTATTTTATGTCACTATTTTCAAATTTATAATATATTTCTAGATTTGAAACTTAAAATAAAGCTCTTTTGTCTATGTCCGGCATTTGTAATCTTCGTGTCAAAAAAATAAAAGTCAATGCGGCTATCACTGTCAACCTTCAGTTGTCAGGTTGAACTGTCATGGTGACGTTTATTTATTTATTTACAATTTACATCATCGCTGTGTATTGATATCTTGATACGTGTCCACTAAGCACTAAGTATACAATATTACGACTGTTGAGAATTTCACGTTGATCGTAGTTGTGGAGGGAGTTTGAGCATTCGGAGAATGGAATTGGAATATATTAATAACATTACAAAAGCGAACGCCATTTGATGCGGTGTCAGTAGTTTCTAAAGATTGCGTAAAGAAAATAATACGGCAATATATTGCCGCATTGCATCGTCCTGTAAAATATTATTTTAAATATAATTTAGTTATATTTTGGACTTTAAAAAAATAGTAAACATGGAGCGTAAATTTTTAAATGTTATTTTACTCGGTTTCGGGTTTATGTTTGTGTTTACTGCGTTTCAAACGATGGGAAATATTGAGGTAAGTTATTTTTTTTTCTATTAAATATGTATTTTATAGTAAAATATCACTAATATCTTTAGACCCTTTAATAAAATTCTATTTTGGGTATTTATGAAAAAAATAATTATTAGTATAATAACAGACCAATATAACTTTCACACTCAGCCTTCAATTTACAAGTTGTTCAACATCCTCAGTGGATAACAACTACCTGATATTGTTTTTGTTCATTACATCTAAAAAGCTTGTATAACTAATTTGAAATAAAAGATAAGTTAATAAAATATTAACCATTTTCTTAAATCTATTTTAACCCAATAAGCGTGTTTAAAAATAATTTAAATGATATAAGAATACATATTCATCAACTACATGTGTATATCAATGAATACAAGTAATATTAAATAGACATTACATTCTTTTTAATGCTTTATATATTTTTTACAACAAATTAATTTATTTAGAAAAGTGTATATTATCTGTACGTAATTTTTTTAACTTTCATTATTAATAAATATGGACCAAATTATATGCAAATAATTACATGAAAAAGTTAGTATGAGCTATAAGGAGTAATAAAAGAAAAATTGTAATTATATACATTTTATTTGTAAATGAATAAAATATTCACAGTCAGTGTTTTGATTACACTCATGTATTTATTTAATCTCCTCATTTACCAAATATATATTATTTCTTTAAAGAATTAGTACCGGGCAAGCATATTTTAGACAAGTGAAATTTTTGCATGTAGTTATAGATCAGTCACTCAAGCGAAGTGACAAACAAAATCAAGTTTGGATCTCTATTGTACATTTTTAATATAAATATTGTGATTATTGCAGAGATATGCATAATCACTGGTTTATAGTTCCAATATATTAAATATTGAAACTATAAACTGTTGATAGTGCATTGATGAAAAGGGAGTAAGTTGTCTTATGCACATTAATATTCAACATGCGAATGCATATAATCTGGTTTCTAATAACACTGAACTTCAAAATGCTCACTTGTTATTACTTAGTACAATCATAATTAAACATACAAAAAATGCAATATCATATATTTACTTTGATCAATAATAGTAGGTACTATTGTTATTTTTATATTAATAGTTATTGGCAGTAATGGTGTTTTGGGTCGAAGTGGTATCCATTCTTGCTTAGTGTCATTTAATAGCAGTGCGAATATTTCTCAATACATGTTTATTTATTTCAGCCCATTTTAATACATCATAATTTTTCATCTCATGTTGAGAAGTGATAAAACATTTTATATGAATAAATTGTTTTTACCACATAACAATAGTAAGAGTGTACCTAGTCACAGGATGTTCGTATTTATCAGTAGTTATAAGTACCAACAGCCAACTAACAGCATTGATTAAAAATATAACATAAGCAAAAAATCTAAATAAAAATAAATGAATGCTGCTTGTGTGAAAAACGATGTAGACCGCGGTCGGAAGATGGGTGACCGTTAGTGACTAGCGCACTACCGTGCTTCGAAGTGCATGTAAATTTACTGCACAAAAAAATACAATCGAATTGAGAACCTCCTCCATTTTACTACATAACACCTTGTACACCCATACTAATATATTATCCGGACTCAAAACGGAAATCTGAATTATGAATTTTGATTAAAAGATTATACAAATTGTTCACTATTGCACATTAACCGGACTATTTATATTATCTTACTTTTTTGGCAAATTTAATATTTTAAAGGACTGTGATATTTTAAAAAGACTAAATAATTCGTGACACCCTAATATGCACTTTAAAACTGTGTTTTACCGTAAACGCATTATTGTCCCACTACTGTGCCCAGTGCCCGGGTCTTCTCTCAGATTGAGAGAGTTTCAGGCCATAGTTCTCCGCGCTGGCCAAGTGCGAATTGGTAGACTTCACAAACCTTTGAGAACTTTTTTAAAGAACTCTCAGGTGTATAGCATTCCTCACGATGTTTTCCTTCACCGTAAAGTAGTGATAATTAACTTCTAATACGCACATAACTTTAGAAAAATCAGTGGGCTTGGGATTCGAACCTCCGATCCTCGATTGAGAGGCCGAGTTTCAATTCGGCTTTTACTGCACACTGTGTTTCATTATTTCACAAATATTAGTTTATTTTTTACAAGTAGCTAACGGTCAAATACATGGCTAAAATAAGGCTTTTTAAGTGGCTTTGCGATCTCCTGGACCCTCTTAGAGAGGGATCTATTTATATATAATTGGGTTGCAAGTCCCCACACACACTGAAAAACACTGTTGAAAGATACCTTTATCTTCAGTTAACATTCGTTGATGTCAATGCCCTGTGTAATACTTGTGTATATTATATTCTTTAGTAATTGTATGCGGGTTACGAAATTCTGCAAAGATGATATACATAAGTACGTTCTTTGTTGGAATTACGTTTCGCTGAGATAACGCATAATTCAAAATTCATCAATTTTAAGTTAAAGATAAAGTTTTATCCAAAAAGGCATAAATTTTACAACTTGGTTACTGGGATATCAATATAATTTAATTATTTTAACTTTATTCATTACAAAGATAAACAAGAAAAGCATTCTTTAATTTATACCTGTCTCTTCCGTAAAATTAACTTTATTGAGTTGTGTTATTTTTCAATGTAAGCAGCCATTTGCACAAAACACCGCTCTACATGTCGATATCTCAGGGTGTACTTTGTAGGGACGATTTAAAGTTAGTACGGCATCATTGCTGTACCTTCTTAGAATTATTTATATTATTTATACAGATAAAGTTTTTCATGGTATTTAGCTGTATTTACCTATAAGTATAGTGTACGCATATGAAAAAGATAAATTTCATAAGGTGGTCAGATCGACCTATATATTGATTCAATAGTTTTGGTTTGTTACTATTACAAAAACACAGGCCCAACACACACTCAAAACCCCAAAAAAATATAGAAAGCTTAATCATTTGAAATTCTCAGTCCTCTAAGCTATTTTTAGTGCAAATAATAGATATGCACTGTACAGTACACGCGGAACTTTCACTTTTATTAAATGTATGGATGTTATTTGCATTGATATGGTTGTTATATGCATTTATGTGATCTTACAAAATAGCCCTTTTACTCTGCCTTACTTCACGACTCCTTTTATATATCCATATAATATATATCCCAGTGGTTCCCAATCTTTTACAGCCGCCGGCGCACTTACAAGATTAGTATTCTGATACGGCGCCCTACCGGTATCTACAATACAGTTTTAGCAGATAGGCACAAAAATTAAAACTAAATAAATATGAAACTTTTTTTAACAATTTAAACTGAAAGTAAAATAAATTAAGAAAAACAAAAATTCAATAAGTAGAATAACTTCTCAGTCAAATCACTCAGTCACTCACGGCGTCCCTCTTTACTATCTACGGTGCACCAAGGTGCCGCGGCGCACACTTTGGGAACCCCTGATATATATCCATCATATTAATATGATAAATGTGTCATGCAATGCAGAGTTCGTATTGTTATTTACTGGCGCAAGCGCATGTTATATAGTAGAGTTTATCAATAAATCTGTCTGTTTGTTGTTACATAATACGAATTAAGAATTTGAGATCATGGTACGGAATTCGCGATGTCTAGTGTGATGTTATATAATTTTTAGAGCGCATTAGTCTAAGAAACATACATAAAAATAGTACTTTTGCTATGACGGCACATGTGACTTTTTTAAAAAGTTAAAAAGAGATTTTATATCGCTGTTTTGCAATAATAATAGCACAACATAAAAACGCAAAATTTACATGAGAGTCAGGTAAAAATAACAAAAATGGTATTTGGTTTTATCTTTTTAATGAATTAAGTCAAAATAATAAAAATTAAAAGGCCATTAACCACAGTGGAGGTTAAGCACCAAGTTTTCAATTATAAAATAATATAATGAGGATCAAACCATTAACTTATAATTTATGAATATTGAATTGTGCCGTTATTCATGGAAAGCAGCGGTATACCTAACACATTCAACTAACCATATACAGTGCAAACTTAACGAACGTCAATATAACGACTTCCCCGATTTAACAAATTTTTCGTAATCCCCTCGAATTGTCCATAAGAGTCAATGTAGTATACCTTTACATTACGATTTTTTTTACGAACAACCTCTTTATAACGAATTTTAAACTATCAAAAAGTGTAAATACCTCTAATTGAGGAATTTGTCAACTCAAAACCTCTAAAACGTTCCCACCAATGTGATAATTAATCCTATAGTATGTGATTCAGCCGCAACAGGTTTGCCACAGCCACCTGAAAAAAATAATTTACCTACCTAATTGTGTTTAAATATATTAGATAATACATAGAGTAATTTGATAAAAACGTGCTATCATATAAGTAGAATTTGTTCACTATAACAAGATGAGTACGTAATGTTGAAGTGAATTAAACTAATTTTTTACCTCTTTATAACAAATTTTAGACCAACTTCACCTCAATATAACAAACCTCAGTTTAAGGAATTACTTGATATAACGAATATTTACTTGTTCCCTACTGATTTGTTATATCGAGGTTGCACTGTGTATTATTTAATCTCTTTGTTATTAACCTATACGAAACAGGGGATATAAATTACAAAATACGCTAATCATATATTATGCATCGGGTCAGTAGATAAACGCTTTAAATAGCTTTTTAGAAACCGAAGGCAGTCCACTAGATTATTTGCATGTATGATAAATTTTCCTTCATTAAGCTCTACCCAGTATGGCAATTGATTTCGAACAAGAAAATGTGAAGGTTAGAAGACGGTTAAAATGTCACCGACGCCCATATTTGCTTACGTTTTATATCGGTATAAACCTTTGTATATTGGCCTGATTTTCCATAAAAATACAATTCGAAAGCTTTTTATTGTTACGTAATAAGATTGTTACATATTACCTTTGGATCAATCGTTTGCATCATACGTATCATTAAGTTTGATTCGTGCATGATTCAGCTGATGTCATTATCAAAGTTTCTTGACCAATGTTCAGTGTCTGAGCAGAGAGAAAAATTCAAGACAAAATTTATGCAATGCATTTGAAGTTCAAATGTTTACTGCCAAATGGAAATGATGAATATTAAATATATGAGTATTTGCTTACAATTCAAGGTTTGAAGAATTTAGAGATGAAGATAATGTATAAAAAAATCTTAAAAAATAACCCTTTTCATTTATTCTTTCATTTAGCATAAAGTCCCTGAATTTGATCCTTATAAGCGACATTTTCCGATGACGCGATAATACTAGTATGTTTTATTCTCAATTGAACTCGCACGATTGCTGACTTAATCGAATAATGTAATTTTTTTTTAATTTGGCACCTAATAATTGCAGACTAGGCCACCCGTACACGCCCGCACGCGCAAATAGTTTTACAATTTTCAATAATTTCTTGTCATATAAAAATGAATATATAATTTAGAATGGTGCAATCAGTCAAGCAGGGTGTGGAGATAGATTAAAAAGTATATCATGTGTACATTACATAGTAGAAATACATCGATCATACATTGTGCGAATATTTGCATGCTTAATTATTATGTAATTGCTTAATTAAAATGTATTTATATCATATAAGTGTCAAGGTAAACAAATGTCTAGTATGAGTACTAGTATATTATAGCTATTAAATTATTATAAATTGATTATATAAATCACTCATGTCTTATACATTTACTAGTCAGTTGCACTTACGACTGACGGCTGTCGGTTAAGTTGGAACTCATATTATTAAGGCGGATCCTTTAACATGCCTAAAAATCGCCTGTATAGATGATTGTTGCCGTTGCACCACGAAAATTTGACTAACTTGAAACTAACTTTTATTTAACTTGAAATTTACGCAATCTAAGTCGCGGGTTATTAGTAGTGTAACAGAAGGGGGAATTTGGAACAGGCAATACAAACCTTTTTTATAGATATTCATAAATCCACGCATCCAATCCAATCCCTTTTGATTTTTACCTTTTTTTCGCGGTTATTACGAATATATTGTAAAATAATAAAACTTGTTTACTCGTAGCATATCGTATTATACTTTTATCTGTATATTGTAAGTCACTTTTGTAATTGTTTGTATATACTAATTGCCATGTTTGCGATAAGTATGCAAGTGTAACAACTAAGTGGGTTGAAGTCGATGACATAAGATTCGTGTAAAAATCCGTCGAGCACAAATAAGACGAGTGTTTTTCTTTGTAATTAAACGAATCAAACACTTAAAAACAACGAGATAAAAAACTGTGGCATTCGTAGATAACAGCTGTCGGGATGAACCCGCGGAGTTCATTTCACACGTCATTCGCATTGCATTGTTGCATAATTGTATAGGGGCAGGGCTCGGTCCGATAATTGCATCATAGTATTATGCAATAAATAATTTATATCTATATCAAAGGATCTGTTAAAATACAGAACGCTCGCTACATATCGCTCGCTTGTTTGTCTAAAGTCGATAAACTCAAGGATCTGTTGTGTTTCAATTTAGGTCAAGCCGATTTATTGGCGAGATATTCCAATATTCAAGGGCATAATTTTCAATAACATGTCAAGTAGATTGTGTTATCGGCAGACGTTTATAATAAGTCCTTTAAACTATCTCGGGATTCTCATTGATTTTCTGTTACAACGAAGTTTTTCAAGCAACTCGTACTAAGCAGGTGTTATTTTAAAAATTCTATAAAATACCAAAATTAGGGGTAGATTTCCTATTAACATTTAGTTACTGTCTGTAACTACGGCTCCCCATTGCGTTTGAACTTGCATTGCAATCTGCTTGAGTACACTCGATTCCATTTTCACTAAGTATAAAGTCAAACTTATAACTGAGAATTTTATCTGAATCGGGTCATTGACTTACACGGCGCTTGACTGTTCAAATAGTTTTTAGCTCCATATAACTTTCGTATCTGACTCAAATGAATTTATAAATTAATAATGCCAATGCATTAGATAAATTTATAACTTGTTCTATAATAAGTATGCTATGTTTTAGTTAGGTACTAAACACATTTTCACTGACGTATTCAAATGTGGTCACGGTGGCGTAATATCTAACTTTATATCGATTAATATTTATTACCTTAACCTGGCTTAACCAGTTACCAAAGTTTCAACGAGGAAAACTATCAAAGTAAGCATGATTTAAAATGTCTATGCCTATATAGGGACGTGACTACTTAAAGTTGACCAGTCAAAAGTCATTACGGACTTATGAATGTTAGATACAACTTGTTCGTTATTTAATGGTGTCATCGGTAATCGACACAAGTTAAGTAACAAGCAAGTTTGCGCTTATATGGCAAGTCCACTCCTTGTTGATAAAGATTATGGCTATCCATTCCGTACTGTGTGGTCTACTTAATAGATTCATTGATATAAGCTTGTATATTCATGCAAATTACTAGCAAGAAAAAAGGTAACCGCTATGGATTTCGGTCTCTCAGGTAGGAGGTCTCGGTTCAAGTCAAGTCACTACGAATTTTATAAACTTATGTCCATCCATCCATCAGACTTTTGAGGTCCACTGCTAGACATAGACTCCCCGTAATGGTCACCGCCCTGTTGCTCTTCTGCCTCTGCATTTTTTCTTTACATAGTTGGGAGTCTAAAAGGAGCGGAGCGTAAAAAATTGGAGTGTATTATTTAAAGACTGGAACCACACGGCAATGAAGAATCTGCATGCCTTATAATGCCATGCCTTTATAAAAACTTAAAGAATTTGGCTATCGTGATGAACTTTAGCCGAAATGTTTTTATTCCTGAGTTGTACTAGGAAAGTCGAGGCTGCTATAAAAACCATAAAAGGTTTTTGGTATAGATTACATTTGCTGGCGTTCTGAATACATTGTATGATATGTATATTACAATTCAGAAAGTCTATGCCCCAAAGAAGTTAAATAACTTATCAGATACTAACAAAAATCTACTACCTACTTACCAGTGCTGAGGTATTGTGTAAAAGACTTGAATAATGAAAGCAACACTGCAGGCGGCGGCGAGTGGCGGATTTCGCAAACTTTTGGCGTATGTACCTACATTGCTGCAAATTCGCGTACCGTACCGAAGTAGCCTTGAACTTTCGATCGATTCGTTTTGAGGCTTCAGATGATGTTATTATTGTTACTTGATGCGTTTGTAGGCGATAGAGGCTTCTGCGTAGGCTACAACCACACCTATTTGCAAGGATAGAGCAGTACTGTCTGTGATACTTATAACATTAACTAATGTGCAACTACCGGTTTAAAAAAATCTCGAAGATATGTCTATACGCATGTGTTTTATGATTGGTCTCATATATGAACAATATATTTACATTGTACAATAAAGTAAACCGAACGCTATATGATTACTTGTAAGTCATGAAAATGCGAAGTAATTAAAAATGTCATATTTGGATCTGGAATAATTATGTCATCTTGACAAATGATTTGCGTTGCATATTTCCTTTAGAATATTCAGGACTCAATGACGCCAAAATCCATCATAGTTCGATTGAACAACACGGTAAAAAAGACAAACAAGTATAATTAAATAAATAAAAAAAACTGAACTCTTAAAAAATAAATAAATGAAACGTAGTTTTCGTAGTTTATTCTGTATTTTTTGTACCTATGTCTTGCTTGTCTGCCTGCAACACCTTTTAATGAAGTGCTAGTTTTTCCCGTTTCAGCTAATTATTTAAAGCAGGTTTTGTTTAATAATTCATTCAATTTGACTCATATTGTATGTATGTATGTATGTATTTGATTCATATTGTTACGATAAAAAATGTCGTTGCCACCTTCTCTATTTTTTCATACGCGGCACCTGCGTATGTAAAAATTATATAGCCTATGTCACTTCCGTAAAAAGGACGAATCCAACGCCACATCATATGTTAAATCCGTCCAGTCTATATGTACCATCTGCCAAAAAAAAAGGGCGGACGGACGTACATACGCAGGTACATACGCTCAAAAAACATTACCTACCCTCCTTCCCAGTCGGGCAACAAAACAGGATCCTTAGTTGACATTTGGCATCGAGAAAATAAACATATTTAATTAAAAAATTATGCATGAAAATCTTGACATTTAATGTTTTTTGTGACCAATACATCCTTTATCGTCCATCGGAATTATGGTGGAATTTTGACATTAATCTAAATGCTAATGCAAATAAGCCTGCATAAAATAGTCAATGTAATATTTAACAACATTGTATAGAACTATACGTATCGTCTGGCCGCTGAAAGAATAGGTTGCGTCCGAATGAACGATATAACTTTGAAATAGTGTTAAATCCAAGTTAAAAATATGATTACCTACAAACTTAAAATATAATTAGGAACTTTACCATTTTCTCAAATTACAACAAATTACATATTTTTGCGCTAAATTAAATTGAATGCTAAATATATGCGAATGAACGAAATAATATTAATCAGAGTTAAAACGATCTAAATTTACAAGGTTACGCCAATTGGTGTTTGTGTATAATAGTTTGTATGCCATATTGACGATATCTGTTATTATAACGATTATCTCTCAAATATTTTGAAGATATTTTGTAAAAAAATGAAATAAATAACGTAAATTAAATAAATAACAATATACTTCAGTTACGAACATAGTCAATAATGTAATGCTCGTATTACATTATTGACTTTGTTCGTAACTGATCGGTCGTCGAACAAGAAACAAGAAATAAATATTTTGGAAGATATAGGATATATCAGAATTTATTATATAATCACATTTTGAGAAGCTAAGTAAATTCTGAAGTGAAACGAAGTCTTTTTTTGTATGTATTTTTCTATATACATTTTCTTTAGGCCAGTTATACTTAGAAGTTAGAATCCATATAAGAAGTATTAATATGTCATATTTAATTAACACAGACTGACGGCCGAACTATACTAAGTATATTAACACCAAATCGCTTATCGCAGATTTAACTTATGGGTGTGTTGATTTCGAAACAATACCGATATATTGACAATGTTGCAATAGTGTTATCGCGGCTAAAGACAATATTTAAAGTTACCTTGATTTAAAAAATGGTGTTCTTGGGTTTTCACAGATAACGATTTCGGAATGCATCCTACATTTCCAGATTGCAACACCTTTTGCCGTTTTTTATATATTTTAATATTTAAGTAGTATATATTTATGGCATACTAGCTGCGCCCCACGGTTTCACCCGCGTATTAGTTACTACAAAGAAAACTAATTTATGTATTTATTTGGATAAGAATAAATATTGTATTTATAAAAACAACTTCGCAAATAGGAAACAGGAAACACGCTTTCTACACTCATAGCCCCACAGTAGGATTTTCTCCTGTGTCGTGGGTGCCATGGACACACAAAGACGAATACACAAACACCCAGA